>JAGTTL010000692.1:0-30292 GCA_036851935.1 Coregonus suidteri | reverse complement strand
GCACAAAGATGCAGGGGCCTTAGCCCGCTGCCGCCACTCGGTGGGTAATTACTCAGAATTTAAAAAATATGACTTTTTGTAGTTCTTTTTACCACTTAAACCATAACATAAAAAATTTATAGCATAAACAAACAATGAAAACTGAATAAACAAATACATTTGTTTAATTTATATAAATTTTGGAAACGGGCCCCGGGAGAAGATGGTTTGCCGTTTTCCCACCCCTCAAACCCAATTGTATTTTATGGGGTTTTTTTCCGCTTTATTTGAAATTTATTTTGAAACATAAGGTTTCTGCCATCGTCTCTTAAAACCAAAAAAAAGTTTTGGATATCGGGAAACAGCGTTTAAATCACCTCGTTTTGGGGACAAAAGATTTTTTTTTTTCAACGAGGCGGCCGCGAAGGATATCATACAGACCCCCGAAAAAGGCCCCAAAATCCCCTTCATTCCCCCCGGAGGAAGAGACGGAGATATCGGGGAACGAAAGATCCGGGTGCTTGAAAGGGGACCCAAGGCGGGAAAGGGGGAAAACCCTCCCTCTTCCACAATCTTTTACCCAAATTTTCAATTTTTGGGAAAATAAAGGGCGATTTAAGATTCGGTTACCTCCCAAAGGGGACTTAAAAACCCGGAAATATCTTATGTTTCAGGGAAGTGGGGGCGAACGAAAACAATGATAACATTCAGCTAGCAGGCTATACGCAAACAGGGGCCGGGGGACAAAAAGGTTTTAAACTCCGGAAAAAGACAAGGGGGGGGCGGTCTGGTATTTTTGAAAAAAAACAGTGGTGCAAAAAATTTAAAAAATACTAAGGAAGTCTCGAGGTTTTGCTGCCTGGGGTTTAGATTTATTTTAAATGATAAGCTGTAGACCACACTTTCCCAAAAGGGGATTTTTTCACTTATTTTTATAGCTGTCTATTTACCCCCAAAAAACCCAAAATGTTTGGCTTTAAAAGATTCCCACGGAATGAGTTGTAAAAGGCCATTAATAAAACGGGAAAAACGCTCATCCAGATGCAGCGCCCCTGGGTGGGGGGATTTTAAATGCGGGGGAAACTTAAATGGGTTTTAACCAATTTTCTACCAGTTTTGTAAATGTGCAACCAGAGGGGAAAAAACTTTTAGACCACCTTTTACCCCACAAACAGAGACGCATACAAAGCTCCCCCCGCCCTCCATTTGGCAAATTGACCAAAACCCTCTATCCTCCTTTTTCCCTGTTAAAAGCAAAAACAAAAAGCGGAAGCACCAGTGACTGGTTAAAAAAAAAGGGGTAAAGATGACGCAGTTTTAAAAGACGGGGACGTTTTGCAGCAAACGGGGAAAAATGTTCCGGGTTCTTCAGACAGCTTTGGGGGAGTACACCAATCAGTCACGGGTTTCACAATAAGTGCATCGATGATGTCTTTCCCCACAGTAAACCGTACGTACATCCCCCAAACCCAGAAGCCAGGGTTTTACGGGAAACACCCGGGCCATGACCCAAAGGGAGAGCGGGCCGCCTTTCAAGGAAGGGGGATTCAAAACCGGCCCCGCTTAAAAGGGAAACCCCGCTAGGCCCCCAAAAGAACCATCAAACAGGCAAAGGGGCCCAATCCAGGTCTAAGTTTGGGAATTTTATTTTGTCAAATGTTTGTGTCACTGGCTTGACGCTTTTCGGATTTTGGCAGGGCTTAAAAAACTATTACAGATAAAAAGGGGAAGCAAAGCCGGGGAGCGCCCAGGGACACAAGCCTACCAGACGACCCAAACCATTTCTTGTGCTTCGAGGCAAGCAACACTAAAAGCATGCATGAGAGCCCCAAAGCTGTTCCGGAGGGACTTTTGTGATCACGCTCTCCGTCCCGATGTGAGAAAAGATTTTAAGCAGGTCAAACATTCACAAGGCCGCGGGGCCCAAGAGGTTTACCGGGACGGTACTCCGAGCTGTGCTGACCAACTGGCCCAAAGTGTCTTAAATGACTTTTTTAACATGTCCCGACTGAGTCTGTAATCCCAAAACATGTTTAAAAGAGACCACCATATTTCCCCTTTTCCCCCAAAAGGACTCTAAGATAACCTGCCTAAATAAATCCCGACCGAGCACTAAAGTCGAGCCATGAAGTGCTTTAAAAGGGCGGGTTTCAGGCCCCCCTCAACAGCATACCCAAAAACCCTAGCCCCCCCAATTTTGCATACCCCCCCAAAACAGATCCACAAATTTGATGAAATCTCTATCCCCACCCCACAATCCCCTTTTCCCATGGACAAGAGGAACACTACTTTGAGAATGTTTATTCATTGACTCCAGCCCCGCTTTTAAAAACCCCTTTAGTGCCCTCGGGGGCTCATAAACTAAGAAAAGGGAATCCTGGGACTAAACACCTCCCTCTGAAAACGGGATCCGGGGACTTCCTGAGGGGCCCCGCCCCCGGGTTTTGGTAAGGGTAGGTTTAAAAAACAAATCTGCCACATGATCCTAAAACCCGGGGGGCCCCTAAAGGGGTTGCGTGCCAGTCCCCTCCTTTTTACTCTCTGTTAAACCATGATCCCCAGGGGAAGGGCCAGACTCCAAACCTCATTATTTTTGCCGACGACACAACGGGGGGTGGGCCCTGACCCCGACAACAAATGAGACACCTATAGGGAGGAGGTCAAAAGATCTGGCCGTGTGGTCCCCAAGGAAAACAAACTCTCCTCGGGTGCCCAAGAAAAAGGAGAGGTTTGGGACTACGGGGAAAAAAAAAGGGACTGACCCACGCCCCCATTCCATCGACGGGCTGTGGGGGAAAACAGGTTGGAGCTTCAATTTCCCTTTGGGTTTGTCCACACCACCAACGAACTATCATTCCAAAAAACACAAAGGGCAGTCGGGAAAGGGGGGCACGCAAAGCCTTTTCCCCCCTCAGGAGACAAAAAAAGTTTGGCAGGGGTTTCCTCAGACCTCAAAAAATTCTAAGCGCACCATCGAGGGGAAACCCGGACGGGTTTTCCCATCACCACCTGGTATGGCAACTCCCGGGGCCTCCGAACGCAAGGCACTACAGGGGGTAGTGCGAGGGGCCCATACATTCCCCGGGGCAAAGCTTCCTGCCTCCGGGACCTCTAACCAGGCGGTGTCAGGGGGAAGGGCCCCTAAAAAAATTGGCCCAAGACTCCACCCAAACCCAAATTCATAGACTGTTCTCTCTGCTACGACGGCAAGGGGGGTCCCGGGAGTGCCAAGTCTAGGTCCAAAATACTTTAAAAAGGGTTTTCCCCCCAAGCCAAAGACTCCGAACAGCTAATCATGGCCCCCGGATTTTTGCACTCCCCCCCCCCCCCAACCCTTTTTTAGCGCGGCTATTTCGGGTTAAAGTATTTAGCATAGTCATTTTAAAACTCTCCCCCACATGTACATTTTAAACCTCAACTACCTCAACTGCCGGTGCCCCCGCACATTGAATCTGAAAAGGTCCCCCCTGTATATAACCCTCCTACTGTCACTTTTTTTAAATTCTGCTTTTTTTTTTCTAAAACACTTTTTTTGTTTTTGGGTTTATTTTTAAATTTTTTTTTTTTTAAAAAAATGCACTGTTGGTTAAGGGTTTGTAAGTAACCCATTTCACTGTAATGTTTGCACCTGTTGTTATTGGGGCGCATGTGACCAATAAAATTTGTTTTGATTTGTTTTAAATTTAATATATATATATTTTATTTTTTTTTTTTTAAATTTTTTTAGAGGGTGACCTTACCTGACTGTGAAAAAAACCTTTTCAGTACTACTTATTTCTCTGAGAGTGAGGAAAGATAATTATTACTGTTTTCCAAACCCAAGGGGACTACTTTTCTCTGTTTTTTAAGCAGATATATAGCATTTTGAAAAAAAAAAAACGGGAAATTTTTGGTCTTTTGAAATAAAAACCATCAAGTGATAGTTTAAAAAAAAAAAAAAAAAAAAAAAAAGGTATTCATTAACGTAAGCGCTCTGGATAAGAGGTCGGGCTAAAGGGACAAAAAATTTTTAAATGTAAAATGTAATGAAAAATTTTAAAAACAAAACAGGTTTCTTTGGGAACAACCCCACCCATGATAGAGGGTTTTAAAAAAAACACCCCCAAAATCTTTTTTCATAATTTTTTTTTAAAACAAAAAAAATTTAAATTTTATGAACTTTTCTGAAAAGGATGTATAGCTTTTTTGGAATAAAAACCTGTTTCCCCATCTGAGCTCAGATTTAGATGAGAGAGAAATTTTTGTCTCGTTGTTTTTGAATTTCCAAATCAAGCAGGGGGAGACCAGCCCCCCCTGTACCCAGCTGTGTGTCCATAAAGGGAGGCCCTGGTTATGAATAAAACCTTACCCTTTCAGGGAGGGGCCTTTTCTATGAAAAAAGGGTAGAAGAAACTAAGGGGTCATGGTCATGAGAAACAAACGCCCCTTAGTCTTTTCTCCTCCCCATTTTCCAATTTTTTTGTTTTTTTCTTTAACCCAAGGCTAACCCTTTTTTTTCCTTTTTTCAAAAGTCCGAAAACTTTTAAAAAACTAAAAAAAATTTCCCCTCCCTGGGGTGTGTGTGTCTGTCAGTGAGTGTGTGTGCACTCCCTGGATGAGGGATTTTAATCTCTACCTGTTTTGCCTAGTCATTTTTTACCCCTCCCTACATGAAAAATATACCTCAACTCCCTGGTACCCCTGCAATTGACTCATTTATGGTACTCCTTATGCTCATTATTCAAAAAAACCCCGGGGACCTTGCACTTTAAATCAGTATGGTACCCCTTTGTAATAGTTTTAGTTTTACCTAAAACCTAGGGTTCCCCTGCACTTTGACCAGTACTGGTACTGGGTTGTTTTATATTTATTTTTAAACCTCAACTCCCCTTTGGTCCCCCTTTGCACATTGCCCAGTAGGGTTACCCCTTGATATATTCTAGTTATACCTCAACTACCGGGTACCCCTGCACATTGACTCATTTACTGGTACCCTTTAATAGTCTATTATTACCTCAATTCCTGGTACCCTGAAATTGACTCAGTACTGGTCCCCATTGTATATGGGTCAGTTTTCCCCAAAACTACCTGGTCCCCCAAACCCCATTGACTCATTACGGTTTACCCCTTATAGCCCATTTTTAAAAGGGATTATTTTACTTTTTTCCTTTTTTATTTAGCTAATTTTTGTTATTTTTTAAACTAAATTTTTGGGAAAAGGGGCTCGAAAGGGTAAGCTTTTCACGGAAAGTGTACCACTTTTTGTATTCGACCCCTGGAGAAATACAATTTCATTTTGTTTTAATTTTGAAGGCAACGAAAAAAAACTTTGTCATCAGGTCGAGCAGTCGTCTAAACGCAAAAAGGTCGTCTCAGCCGCAGGGTTCTTTCTCACCCCCGAATTGCGCATGGGCAGGCCGTAAAATAAAAGGGGCCCCTTTTTCCTTTATGAAGTTTTTTTTGACTAACATAAAAAAGTGTCATTTTTGTCATTTTCCCCGAGGTTTAAGTAATAATGTTTTCAACTACAAAAAAGAAAAGAACATTTAAAAAATAAAACAAATCAATCAACCAAAATTAGATTTGTCACATGCCCAAATACAACAGGTGTGACCTTACGGGGAAAAAGGGGTTACTTACGACCCCAAACCCAAAAACAAGCGAGAAAAAAAAATTTTTTTATAAAAACCCAAAGGGAAGGGTTCTTTTTTTTACTTCTTTGACTTCTAAAACCCCTTTAAACCCCGGGCCCTGGCCCTTGTTCATTTTGCGTCCCACAATTATATTTTTTTTTACATCAGCAGTTGTCCCCAAAGGGGCTTATATAAAAAACCCGGGTCAAAAACCCAAAGAGAAGAAATTTGCAGATGTAGAAGAAGGGTTTGGCTAGGAAAAAACCCCTAAAAAAGGCGGGAAAACCTAGGAAGGAAAAAACCCTAGAGGGGAAACCGGGGCTCTGGGGGGGTGGCCTTTCCTTTCTGGCTTTGGGGGGGAGATTATAAGAGGATAGGCCATTAAGGCCAGACGTTTTTCAAGATGTTAAAAAGGGTTAATAAAGGGACCAACGGGGTTTAAAAAAATTTAATCACTGGGTTTTATAGAGGGTGAAACCGTCGGGCCCCCCCCTCGGGAAGTAAAGGGTCATTTGGGTTTTTCATAGCCGGCATTCAGAGGTCGAGAAAAGCAGGTGTGGTAGAGAGAGAGAGGGGTCGAAAAAATCGGGTTTGGGACAAGGTCCGCACGTCCGTTTAAAACGGGTTCGGGTTCCAATCCGCGGGGAGCCCAGTAAAAATGGATCATTTCCAAGCCCGGGGAGCATGTATCGACCCTGATAGGACGAAAAAAATTTGAGAGCGCAGCCCCGGTCAGTTTTCCCTTTAAAATTTTTCCAAACATTAGAATTTTTTCACAATACTGAAGGGAAATCAGCTTCTAGAAAATTTTACTCCCTACGGCTGCAAATATTGAGGTATTTTATTCTAGGCTTCCCAAAATAAAAATGCACTAAATCACAGATTTGGAAACATCATTGCGACATGTAGGCTACACATCAGGGAAATTTTTGAGAAAAAATTACAGCCAGTACCCTACAAGTGGGCAAAATATAACTAAATATTTTGGAACATGGAATAAAATTTTAAAATATGATTGAAATGGGCCCTTATAGCCTATTTTATTTTTTAATGAAGTTATCTCGGTTTTCATTTGAAGCAAAATTTTGGTATTTCCTTGTTTGAATAAAATTGCAAAGACTTTGGGAAAATTTTGGTATTTGAGTCAATTTTGGGTTCTAAATTTATCGGTGTTCAAAAAGAGACGGAAAAACCATTATTTTGTTTAGAGAGATTTTTGTGTTTTAAAGGGGACGCGGGAGGGAAAAAAAAGGCATTTTAACGACGCACTTGTGTTCTAAAAGTGGTCTGAGGCAGGTGTTAGAATATGAGCGTTTTCAAGGGCAATTTTAATAACGATTTTTTTGGGGGAAACAGCTCAGAGTTTAAACCCAATGCTCCTCCCAAAGGTTTTCTAATGATGAACTAGCCTTAAGATGCTTTTGGGTTTACCGGGGCCCTTTGGACAAAAACATTTTGTAAATGACAAAATATAAATTTTTGTAAATGTTTTACATACAGATCTAAAAATTTACTGTATTGAATTATTATTTTTTAATTTTTAAAAATTTTTATGTCAAAAGTGTAAAATTTTTACAGTTCTTTTTTAAAAAAATTGTATTTATTTTACATTTAACTGTTTTTAAAAACCTAGCAGTACTACAAAAATTTCTCTGGGGATTTAAATTAGATAATGGGCTTTTTGAAAAAAAAATGAAATGTTTGCCATAAAAGTGAATTATTTTAATAAAAACACACCCTGTCATTGAAAAACCCACCTTCCCCAAGTTTAAAGCTAGTGAAAAAAAAACAAACATTTATTTGAAATTTTTTTTAAAAAATTTTGGGAAAAAAAACTAAAATTTTCGAAAAAATTTCTGAAAAGGATAATTTGCGTTTTTTAATGAAAAATCTCTTAGTTTCCCCATCTGAGCTTTAGAGTAGATGAGAAAACGTAATGTTTTTCTCTGTTTTGTTGAAGTCCAATCAAGCAGGAGAGGGCCAGCCCCCCCTGTTTCCCAAACTGGGTGTCCCGGGAAAAGTGTCCCGTCTATGAATCAACCTATAGGTTTAAAAAGAGGGGACTTTTCTACTGAACAAAGGTAAGAAAAAACTCAGGGCATTTGGGCAGTGAGTTAAACAACACTGTCTTAGTCATTTTTTCCCCTCCCCTTTTTTCCCTTTTTTTTTGTTTTTTTTTATAATCCCTAGGCTAATCCTTTTTTTCCCTTTTCATAGTCCTTTTAAAAAAATATTAAAAAAAACACAAAAATTCCCTCCCTGTGTGTGTGTGTGGGGGGTGTGTGTGTGGGTGTGTGGTGGGTGTTGGGGTGTGTGTGGGGGTTTTGTGTGTTTGGGTGGGTGTGGGTGTGTGTAAATCCCTGGATGAGGAAAAAGTAAAATTTATGGTTTTTTCCACAGAAACCCAAAAGGAGAGATCAGAGTCAGAGATTTTCAGTGGGGCAGTCCCTTTCCCGGGGTCCCTCCAACAGACCTGGCCTCCATATTCAGTGTATGTTTTCCCGTTATTTACATTTTTTTTTTTTTTACCCCAAGTAAAAATTGTTCTGCAATCATTCCCTTTATGGGGTTTAAAGAGAAAGCATTTTTGTCTTTTGTTTTAACTTATTTTTCTTTATTTATTTTAGTTGTTGAAGAGAATATTATAACATTTTTGAAGAACGAGTGAAGTTTTTCAAGAGGAATTTTTAGTCCGAACTCCCAAAAAG
The DNA here is from genome assembly GCA_036851935.1 of Coregonus suidteri. Lineage (NCBI taxonomy): Eukaryota > Metazoa > Chordata > Actinopteri > Salmoniformes > Salmonidae > Coregonus > Coregonus suidteri. The sequence continues at coordinate 21,993 of JAGTTL010000692.1, read as the reverse complement.
GCTTTGAGAGTCAGAAAGCAGGATAAGGAAAGTGGTGGATGCTGAAGATGAGAAACGGAGAGCAGTGCCAGAGAGGGGGCTTGAAGACATACTGCACGTCCTGAGGAACATGAACCAGAAGGAGCTTGCTGAAAAACTGGAGAAAAGAAGAGTGTCTGCCTATGTTTAATGCTGTTTTAAAAACAAACATTTAAAAAACTTAGCTAAAGTACATTTAAAGTAGCTGTTTTAAAATAAATGATATGTAGCAGGGTTAACACAACATAGTGACCTATCAAGTAGCAGCAGGGATGGTTGGGGGGATTCATTTAGACAGAGAAGGGAGGGGGACCCGAGAGAAGAGGGGGAGGGAAGAGAGGGGAAGAGAGAAGAGAGAGAGAGAGAGAGAGAGAGAGAGAGAATATCCTAATTATATAATTTAGTCCCCACCAGTGTTAATGCATTATGAAAACCCTTTACCGATTGTACAGACAGTTAAGAGAAAAAAAAATTTTTATAATTTAAAATTTTAAAACAGTTTTTTAAAAAACTGAGGCATTAAAACAGGGCGTAATATTAATATCCCCGTGTTATTTCTGATTTTAAAATGAGTTGCTGTGATTTTCCCAAAGTGAACTCAAAAACTTTAAACTAAAGAAGAAGGTTTTTCCCTGTGTTTTGAGGGGGTCGCCCCAAACAAGGAAAAACCCCCCACTTCTCATAAGATCTACAAAAAGAGCTTAAAATCACAGAGGGTGGAAAAGGAGAGGTCAATAAGAACATGAGCGAGCAAAGGGGGGACAACAACCAGGGAAAAAAAACAAGTCCCGAGACTGCAATCAAAAAGTAACGGGCATCTTCAAACCCTTAACTGGGACCCAAAAAAACTTATAAAAACGGGGGACAAAGGGAAAGGGGGGCATTGGGGGAAAAAAGTCTAGTGCAGAAGTTCATTTTGGGGTGGGTGAAGGGAAAAAACAAATCAGGAGGCCAATTGTATTTTTTTTTTTTTTTTTCCCCTTTGGGAAACTGGGAAATTTTATGGGAAAAGGGGAAAAAACACTTTTATTGAACTTTTCCCAAACACTTCTCAATGGGGAAACCAAAAAAATCAAAAAATCTCCAACTACGGGCAAGTACAAAGTTCTTCATCTTTTATGGTAGGAGGTGCGACCCGCCCCCAGGGCTTCCCGAAGAAAAGATCTGTTTTTGACGTTTACAGAGCAACCTCAGTGGATGGTTTTGTGACAAATCTCACAAGGGAAAACTGTTTTCCCCCTGCTCTCCCCTGGATAACTACCCGACCTGCAGCAGCCCAAAAAGATCCCTTAGGGGTTTTTGTTTACCAAAGGTTTACAGAGGGACGAGGGTTCAATGACCCACAGAAGGAGGAAATTTTTCAGAAGAGATTCAGTGAAACAGGACCGGCCGCAGATCATCCCAAAATAAAGACATCAAGGAGCCTTCACATATGTGCCAAATTCCAGTCTTCTGTTGGATTTCTGCCCAAAAGTCCTTGAACACAGCTGAAAAAATAAGAGAGAAGGGGATCCCAAGGACTTGATGGGAGTACCACACCTTGTGGGGTTTATAACAAAAAAGAAGAATTTAAAAGTATCTTTGGGGAAAAAAGAGACAGTCCCCCCATGGAAAAAAAAGAGAGATTCTGTCCCCGGGAAAAAAAAGGCTTTTCAACAGTTGGGAAAGGCAATTTATTTTTTTGAAGAAAAACCTAAAAAAGGCTGGCATTGATGTCAATGAAGCCCCAGGGTACTCAGGATTGTCAAACAGATCTTTAAAGAGGAATGTGGGCTTGTACCAAAGGGCAAGGTTTTTGGGGACTTTCTTCGTCCCTCTGAGATTTAGGAGTTTCTGGCTGGTTATATGGTTCCTCTCATTTTTATCAAAAAAACAATGAGAATTAATGGCCGAACCCCAAAATTACGAAGTTGCTGTTTTACAAGAGTTTTTGGGGGATAAAGCCTTCAAAGTGAGCCGGGGAAACCCGGACCCGTTCCTTTCCTTTTCTTCCTGGCTCTTCACCCCTTTCCAGTTTCAGCACGTACGAGTCTACTGAAAAAGACAAGAAGGCAGCACAGAGCCATGAGAAAACAAGTGAAGGACATCAAAGGAGAGACAGGGAGAATCCCTCTCCAGAGAGGTGCATACAATTTTTCTGGGTTTTTTCACTGTCTGAATGAACTGAAGGACCATTTCAGCTAGTGGAGGAGATCAAAGGTACCTGAGATCAGGAAATCTCTCAGGAGCCAAACTTTCACTGCACAGTGGCACTATTGGTCTTTGTGTGCTGACTTCAGAAAAGGAGCGGATTGTTTGACGCAGAAATACTCCAGTCAGAGGAAGGTCTTCTGAGGCTGTACCAGTGGTCAAGCCTCCAGAGAAAGCTGCTCTGTGAGTACATAACATGACATATTAAGAACTATCATCAGGAAGAAATATTGACTTTAGAGAAAAATATGTATCTAACATTATGTATATTTAAAATTTAAATTTAAAAAAATATTGAATAAATGCATTGATGTTCCCCAAAATTTGGTAAACAAATTTACCCTACAAAATTTTAGGAGCCCGGGAAAAGAATCTATATGTTGGTTAAAGAAAAACCAAATGCCCTCTGCCCGTCCTTTAACCCCTATGGTTAAATTAACAGGGTGTTTTTGAAATGATTATGTCTCTTGCAGGCTGTCAGGTGTGGGGGTCACAGAGGAAGGCTGGGCCCCCTTGGGGCTCAGCTCTGAAGTTTAAACCCCCCCCACCCGAGAGAGCTGGATCTGAGGAACCCAAAGACCTGAAAGGGTTCAGGAGTGAAGCTGCTCCTGCTGGACTGGGGGAAACCCAAATGTAAAAGGAGAACCCCTGAGGTCAGTATTCCCGTAGTTGGGGGGCAACAAGTGATAAAATGTTCACCTATCCACATGTGTTTTCCCCGGGCCAAAAATAGTCCATTTCTCAACTTTTTACTACTTTTTAAAACCCCCTATAAAGGGGAAATTTGGGCAGAAAACTTATGGGCTTCTTCAAATAGGGGATAGATAAATTAAAAATTTTCATTTTTTAAACGGGTGAAAAAAAGATAGTATGAAAATATCCCAAAAAAAAGGGGACATTTAAAAAGTCACCTCATTGAAACATTTATCTCAAAACCAAAAAGCTGGAGTATAGAGGGCCCAAAATTTTAAAAAGTTAGCTTTACTGGGCAAAATTTGATATGGTGTGGACCTTTTTACTCAAACAATCTAAATTTGATACCTCACGTTCTGTCTTTTGGGCTGATACTGCTTTTTTAAAATGCTTTTGGTCAGTCTACTCAAATTTTTTGTTTATGCATTTTTTTATCTAAAAGCAAACTTTGATAATTTGGCTTTTTAAATGATACCTTTAAAATATGAAAAGATTGTCAGGTTTTAGGGACAATTTATGTATCTGAAAAATTTTTAAAAAAAAATACTGCCACATTTTACAACCCCAAAAAATAGCAGTTGATTTTAAAAATGATTTTTAAAATTTTAGGCTGTCAGGCTGTTAGTCACAAGGAAGGGGTTTTTGCTTCTTGGGTCTCAGCTCGAAGTCAAACCCCCCACACCGAGAGAGTGGATCTGAGTAACAAGGAAACCCGACGGACCGGAGGGGAAGCTGCTTCTGCGGGGCTGGGGGAAACCCCACTGTAAACTTGGGGACTCTGAGGTCCCTATTCCGTAGTTGGTTTAAAAAAGTGATAATGTTCCCCCGTCCACTGTGTTTTTCCAAGGGGACAATAGCCACACCATATTTTTTGTTTTTTTGGGGCATTGAAGCTTACAGTTTTTTATTGGGCTATGCTCAGCATTTTTGGGTTTCAGATATAACGTTTCATATTAGGGAAAAAAAAGTAAAGAATGTCACCCTTTTTTTTGAGGGGGGGTTTTTATACATATCTGTTTAACCGTTTAGATACGAAAGCACTTTTCTATCTAGTTCTCCCTTTTAAGAAGTTTAATAATTTTGGGCCTTTTTTAAATTTTTATTTTTTTAACCTTTAAATTTTTCCAGGTAAGAAGCCAGTTTAGAACAAGTTCCCCATTTTCAAATTTCGACCTGGCCAAAAATAAAAACAAAGGGAGTGCGATAAAAAACAACAACACAGAGTTACATAGGGTTAAAAAAAAAAAATCAGTCAAAAAATTTCCCAAAAGAAAAAAATAATACAGGGTGTGCAAAGTTTGCAAGTTATGGAGGTATGGCAATAAAAAGGCTAAGTGCAAAATAATTTCAATTAAATATTTTAAACTTTTAATATACATTTTATTTAAAATAGTCATAAGTTTAGTATTTGGGCCCAAAATTCTTTGCCGCCCCGTTTATTTCATCAAGCTTGGATTCCCACAAATTGTTGAAACATTTGCAGTTTGGTTGGTTTTGTTTTTGGGTGAGTTTTTCCCAATAGAAAAGAATGGTGAATAAGTCCTGTCATTTTTGGGGTCACTTCACTTTTTATTTTCCGGGTTTTGAATAGAAAAGTTTTGAAAAATTTACATTATGTGGAAAGCTACTATGATTTTGAATAAAAAATGAATGAATCATGAAGGTGATGAATGAGAAAAATTACAGAGGAACAAGGATCATACCCCCTCTGTTATTTGGGAATGGTGGAGGTTAGCATGTTTTGTTTTAGCCTCGGGAAACCCCTTTTTCATCATCATTTTTTTATGATTGTTTACCCTGACTCTGAGGACTTATTTTTTTGAGTCAGGGTGTTTTTTTTTCGTGTTGTGTTTTTGCCTTTTGTTATTTTTTAGTTTAGATTTGAAGGGTAGATCTATGTTTGGGCCCGGGGGGTTTCCAAACAGAGGCAGCTGGGGAGCCGTTTTCTCTGTTTGGGGACCATACTTAGGCAAAACCCATTGGAATAGTGGGTTGTGGGATTTGTTCCCTTGGGGGTTTTTTGTGTGTTTCCTTTTGGACGTAAAGATCGTTTGGTTTTTTTCTTTGGGTTTGTTGTGTTTATTCTGTCGTTAAATAAAATGAATGCCCAAACACGCTGCGCCTTGGGGCCTTTTTTTTCTTTAAGATCGGACAGAAGACCCCCCAAAACCTGGGCCCAAGGGAGCGTGCCCAGGAGAGAGGATGGACTTTTGGGGGGAGATGAGCGAGAGTCTGGCCCAAAAAGGATGGAGGCCTGATCACGGGGGAGAGGGCAACCCCCAAAAAAAAGTTTTTTGGGGGGGTCCCCCGCTTTTGGAAGAAGAGGCCCGAGGAGGCCGGTTAGCAGAGGAGGCCACCAAAATTAGGGGGGCCATTTGGGTTTGGGGAAACAGAAAAGGGAAAAGGGGAGAGGCACCCGGCCCAGTGGAGCGGTTAGGCAGGGAGAAGGAGGGGGGGTTAAGAAGGAACAAAGTCCCGCTCCCGCACCAATTTAAGTGGGCGTGTCGCCAGTCCCGGGTTCCCGGGCCCCTTCCTGCTCCCGCACTTTAAAACCAATTTGGGGCGTGTTTCCCCGTACGGTTTTGGCCCCCTTCCTGTTCCCGCATCAAGCCTGTGGTGCGCGTCCCCCAGCCCGGTTCCCGGGTGTTCCGTCCCTCGGGACCAAAACTGTGGGGGCGTCGCCAGCCCGGCCCGGCCGGGTTTCCCGCCCTCGCACCAAGCCGTGGTGCGCGGCCCCCAGCCCCGGGCCGGCCCCGTTCCCTGTCCCCGGGACCAAGCCAGTGGTGCGCGTCGCCCCGTCCGGCCCGGCCCGTTCCCGCCCCCACACCAAGTCAGTGGTGCGCGTCGCCAGCCGGGCCGGCCCGTTCCCCGTCCCCGACCAACCCGTGGTTTCATGTCGCCAGCCGTTATGGGCCCTTCCTGCTTTCCCCCCCCCCCAATCAGTGCGTTTGGGGTCGGGCAGCACCGGGCCCGGGCCCGTTCCCGCTCCCCCCACGAAACCCCGTGGTGCGTGGTCCAGTCCGGCACGGCCCCCTGGGGGGTTCCCGGTGCCGGGGCCCCGGGACCCGGTTTAGCTGCCCACTCCCGGAGTAAAAGGCAACCGCAGTGGGTTTTTGGGATCTTGTTCCGTGGAGGTTTTTTGGGGTTTTACCTTAGGACGTACGTATGGGTTGGGTTTTTTAAATCTTTTTTGGGTTGTGTTTATTCTGGGGGTAAAAAAAACATGAATGCTATCAGGGCTGCCCCTTTGGGCCCTTTTTCTTTCCTTTCAACGATCTTTGACAATGATTTTTTATGATTGTTTTAATAAAGGGAAAATCGGGACTAATTTGGGTTTTTGTTTGGGAACCCTGTTATCTATCATTTGGGCCCAAAAATTACCCATTTACATCCACCATTAGTTACTAGGGAAAAAAACTTTAACCCCAAAAACCCAACCAAAAAAAACTGCAAATGAAAACAAAGGGAGGAAAACCAAATACTAATTTGGGACTATTTTAAAAAACCCTATAAGTACATTTGCCCAAAATACTTAGGGATTTTTAAAAATGGGGATACAAAACAAAAGTGTTTTCATTTCAAAGGGTTTTTTAAAACAGATAGTTTTCCAAAAAACCCCAAAAAAAAGGTAAATTTAAATATCCCCTGTCACCTCATATGAAACTTTTTTAAATCTAAAAATAAAAAAGGGAGTACAGGGGCACATTTAAAATGTAGCTTCATGTCAAAATAGGGAAAGGTGGATGGGATTTCCCAAAACAAATTTAAAACTGATACAGTGAGGGAAAAAAAATATTTACCCTGCTGATTTTGTACGTTTTCCCCAGGGCCCAAAAAAATGATCCCGTCTATAATTTTTAAAGGAGGTTTATTTTAACAGTGAGGGGACAGAATAAAAAACAAAAAAATCCAGAAAAACAAAAATGTCCAAAAAAAGTTATAAATGATTTGCATTTTAATGAGGAAAAAAAAAGTATTTTACCCCCTCCAATCAGAAAAATTTTTGGTTTCCCCGGGGTTTTATACAGGGAAAGGGGCTGAGTTAGGAGCATACTTTATAGGGGGAAATGCTTCCCAATCTCAGTTTGTTTTCCTGTAAAATAAGGGCACTTGTCCCAGAAGCAAACAATCAATTTAAATTTCCCAAATTTTTTTTTTTTTTTCACAATGGGGCCAAAACCAAAAGCTTTCCCAAAGGGTGTCAGGGGCAAGATTGTAGACCTACACAAGGCCCGGAATGGGCTACAAGGGCCATCGCCAAGCAGCTTTGGGGAGAAGGTGGGGCAAAAGGGGGGGGGCGATTAAATTCACAAATGGGAAAAAAAAACAAAAATAACTGGGCAATCTCCTCGGGCCGGGGCCCAGCAAGATTTTTTCAAACCGTGGAGTTTTCAATGATCCTGAGAACCCGGGGAGGAATCAGGCCCCCAAACATGGGAGGATTTTCCAATGATCCAAGGGCTGGGACCCTAGGCACCAAGAAAAACAATTTGTAACCCACACGCCGGGTTTAAGGAAGAAAGCTGCAGCGCCCGAAGGTCCCCCCTGCTCAAGAAAGCAATAAAAATGCCCGTCTGAAGTTTGCCAAGAAAAATGAATGATTTAAAGGGGGAATGGGGGAAAATGGTTTTGGTCAGATTTAGACCAAAATCCCAGCTCATTTGGGATCAACTCAACTCGCCGTGTTTGGAGGAGGGGGAAAGCTGCCATGACCCCCCAAAAACACCATCCCCCCGTCAAAACATGGAAAGGGGGAAAAATTATGCTTTTTGGGTTTTTTCTGCTAAAGGGGGGCAAAGGGCAATTCCAAACCCCATCAAAAGGGGCCCATGAAAGGGGCCAAGGGACCGCAAAATTTGGGGGGGAACCTTTCCTTTTCCCCAGCCAAAGGGCCCGGGAAAAAGGGTCGGGGTGGGGTTTTTAGCATGACAATGACCCCCAAAAAACACGGCCAACCAAAAAAAGGAGTGGGTCAAGAAAAAGCCCCATTTAAAGGGCCTGGGGTGGCCTAGCCCCGTTCCAGACCTTTTAAACCCATAGAAAAATCTGTGGGGGGGAGCTGAAAGGGTTTGAGTTGCCAAACGTTTAGCCTAGAAACCTTAAAGAATTGGGGGGAAAAGGGATAGAGGAAATGGACAAAAAAACCCTCCTAAGAAGTTTTGCCAAAAAACCCGGTGACCAAAATACAAGAAACGTCTGACCTTATGATTGCCAAAAGGGTTTTTCCACCAAAATACTAAGTCAGTTTTGCAGAGGGGGTCAAATACTTTTTTCCCCATTAAAATGCAAACAATTTTTTACCGTTTTGAGGGGGTTTTTCTGGATTTTGGGGGTTTTTATTCTGTCTCTCACTGCTAAAATAAACCTCCCTTTTAAAAATTATGATGTCTTTTTCTTTGTCAGTGGGAAAAGTACAAAATCAGAGGGGATCAAATTTTTTTTCCCTCACTCACCTCACTGTCTGTCTTTTGAAATACGTTTTTTTAAAATTTGGGCAGTAGGTTCAGTCTATTTCAAATTTTTGTAAAAACATTTTTTATTACAATCAAAATTTTGAAAATTTTGTTTTTCTAATAATATACTTTAATTTTATAAATTTGATAGGCCCGGGTTTCAGGACAATGATTTTATTTAATATGTAGAAAAAAAAATATACTCCCAAATTTTTTCAAAAACCAAAAAAAAAAGCAGGGGGGTTTTAATAGTTTTAAATTTTGCAGGCGGGGCAGGCGTTAGTAAAAAGGGGAAAAGGCGTGCTTCTCTGGTCTCAGCTCTAAAAAGTAAAAACCCCCCCACCCCTGAGAGAGGCTGGACCTGAGTAACAAGCCCGAAGGATTCGGGAGGAATTTGCTCTCCCCTGGGGGGGGAAAATCCCCACTGTAAACTGGAGACTTGTGGTCAGTATTCCTGAAATTTGGTAAACAAGTGAAAAAATGTTCCCCCAGATAAACAGGGTTTACCGGGCACACATAGCCCACACCATATGTGTTTGGACAGTAAAAGCTTCATTTTTTAAATTTTGGTGCTGGGGCCTCCAGCATTTTGCATTTCAGATAAAAACTTTTCAAAATTGGGGCAAACAGTACAGAAGTCACCTTTATTTGAGGGTTTTTCATACATATCTTTTTTACCTTTTTGTTTGAAAGCATTTTAAAGGGGTTATCTAGTTCCCCATTTGAAAAAATTTCTTATTTTTTTTGGGAAATTTTCATTTATTGTATTGAAAAAAGTCAAAAGTTTAGTTTTTGGGCCCCATATTCCTTACCTGCAGTGTTTACACAAGTTTGTGTTCTACAAATTTGGGTTAAAAATACATTTGCATTTTGTTTTGGGTTTTGTGTTTTTGGATTATTTTTTTCCCAAAGAAACTGAAGGGGAAAAATGCCCTGTCATTTTGGGGGCACTTCACTTTTATTGTCAGTAAGAATAGAAGATGTTTCTGAACATTCTTTCTTTGGGAAAGCCCCAAATGTTTAATAAATCATGAAACTGATGAGTGGGAAAGTTTTTCCCGTAATGGTGAAAAGGTTTTTTTTTTGTAGCCTCTGATTTTCTAAATCTTTTGGGTTTTCATGATTGATTTGTATCAGGTTTAAATTTTTGTAAAAAAAATTGTTTAAAAAAATGTTATCAAACCATTTAGACAAAAAAAATTACCCCCTTTATCACGACCATTCGGGTTACTATGGGGAAAAACATAACCAAAACAAAAACCCAAAAAAACAAATTTCAAATGCAACCAAGAGTTTAAAAACCAAAAATACAAAATTTTTGACTACTTTAATACACTGTAATTTACTTTTGTTAGAAAAATTATGACTTTTTCAAAGGGGGGGACTAGAACAAAAAGTGTTTTCATTTCAAAAACGGTGTTTGAAACAGAAGTTTTAAAAATACCTCAAAAAAAAAGGGTGACTTTATAGGTGCTTTTTAAAATGTCACCTATATGAAACATTGACGGAAACCCAAAAATGCTGGAGTTCAGAGATTTTCACCACCAAAGAAAAAGCAGTGGGGTTTTTAATATGATTTGACTCTTTGCAGGTGTCGGTGTCTAGTCACAGAGGAAGGCTTTTGCTTCTCTGGTCTCAGCTTAAAATTTTAAAAACCCTACCCCCTGAGAGAGCTGGCCCTGAGCTACAATCACCCAGGGGATCGGGAGCCCGGACCTCTCGCTGGACTGGGGGGATCCAAAACTGAGACTGGAAAAACTAAAAGTAGGGGGGGTTAAAGTAAATGTTAATATACATGTGGGTTATCAGGTTTATTTAAAGGACAAACATTCTGACCCCCCCTTTGGGACAAAGGGGTTATATAAAGACGGGGTGTGTTGTGTGTGTGTGTGTGTGGGGTGGGGTTGTGTGTGTGTGTGTGTGTGGTGTGTTTGTGTGGGTTTGTGGTGTGTGTGTGTGTGTGGTGTGTGTTTTGTGTGTGGTGGGGTGTGTGTGGGGTGTGTGAGTTGTGGGTGTGTGTGTTTTGTGTGGTGTGTGAGTTCGGGTGTATCCCTCAAAGACTTGAGTTCTTTGCTTACCCCCCTACAGGGGGAACAGGGTGGAGAGAAAACAAAAAAAAAGGGACTTAAAAAAAATTGTGAGTGTTTGACTGCTGTGAAAAATAGGGACAAAGGGAAAATTTAAATTTCAAGTGAAGTCAAAGTAAAAGGGCCCCCCAAATCTTTATTACTTGGTCATTTTAAATATCAGCGGGTAGTTTACAAGAACCCAAATCAGGGCCCCCCCAAAGTTTAAAAAGGGGTTGCTTTGAAAATTTGTGTTTTTTGTTGGGGTGTGTTTTGGGGCGGGGTTGTTGGGGTGCTTTAGAAATTTTTGTGTTGCCCTGCGCAACCGGTGTGTGTGTGGGGCTGTGTATGTGTTTTTGGGGTGTTTTTTAATGGGAAAAAAGTGGGTTTTAATTCCAACAGAAAAAACCCAATATGTTTCATTGATAAAAATCTCAAGTTACCTTTAATTCCCCCTTTTGATCCCTAAAAAAAAACATCTAAATTAATGAATTATTCTAATGTGAATGATGATGTTTTCTAATATTTTTTGGTTTTGGTTAAATCCATCGGGAGGGCCCGGGTGATCCCCACACTGGACCCAAAACAATAAAAAATAAAACTTTGTCTGAGGGGAAACAAAAAAAGGTTTAATGGGGGGGAAAAAGGAGCACCCGTATCCTGATACCCAGAAAATTTTTTTGAGGACGTGGACAGGGCTGGTAGGAGGGCGGGACTGGGCGCGGTTTCGGGGAGGCAGAGTGGAGGGGGGCCGGGGTTTGGGTTTTAGGGGGAAACATAAAAAGGGAAAATAAAACGGGGAAAAAGGGAACCAATCTTTGACTGTTGGTTTGGATAAAAATGAAAAAGTCCTGGGAGTCTGCTTCTCGGGACAACAGTTACACTGCCTGTCACCTAAAATCAAACTCCCTTAGAGTCCCCCCCCAGCTCCCACGGAGTAGGAGGTATTGGACTGGCCACCCCGGGACTCGCCTTCAAACAGAGTCTCCCTGACACACGCCCCACCTAAAAACCAATTACACCACTTTAAGGAGCCCCCCCTATCCGGGGGTTTCATCTTTGGTTTTTGATGGGCCTCGGGGTTTGGTCAAAAAACACATGATGTTTCACTCAATCAGGTTTTAGTTTAAATTTAGAAATAAAATTTTAAAAATACACAGGGAAAACAAAAACCATTTGGGCCATTTTATTCCTGTAAATAATTACCAGGGGGAAACTCCCCATCTGTTATCAGGATCCTGTCAGATAAACCCCCCCCCCCCCCATTTCTCACACACTGGAAAAAACACATCGGGACACAAAACAAACCCACACGGACACCCCACACACACTGGACACACACCACCCCACACACTGGAAAACCCCAAATGGACAAAACCAAAAACACACACACCAAAACAAAAAACCCCACACACACCACAAAACACACACACAAAACACACACACACACACACACCACAAACACACCCACACCCCCACTGGACACACAAACACACACAAACACCCATAAACACACCCCACACACACCACACTGGACAACACACAACAAAACACAAAAAAGGACTCACAAACACACACCACTGGAAAAACACACACACACACGGGGACAAACACCCCAAAAAACACACACACACACACACACACTGGCCCAAAACACACCCGGACAGGGAAACACACACACAAAACAAAATGGACAAAACACACCCCGGGACACACACACACACAACACACACACACACACACACCCCACACTGGAAAATCACAACACGGGACACACACATGGAGGAACACACACACAAGGGGAATACAAAAAACTGGACCAACCACACGGGGCACACCCACTGGACACACACCCCCAACACAAACACACATTTGACATACCACACACACACACACACACACACCCCACACACACCCCCCAACAATGGACACACAAAACGGGAAAACCCCACACACAAAACACACTGGACATATACAACACCCCCAAACACACAAAACAAACACACACACACACAACACTCAGTACCCCCCACACTGGCCCACACCACACACCACAACAAAACACACACACACACACACACACACAAACAAACGGGGACACACACACACACACTGGACTTTTTAAACAAACACTGAACACAACACATACCCACAACGGGACACCCACACACACACACACACCACACAATGAACACAACCACACACAAAAACACCTTTTTGGGGGCCCCCTTTTATTGCTGAAAATTTCATCCGCTCCCAATCACCTCATTTTTTCAGATGAAAAGGGCAGGGCCCCAAATGCAAAAGGATCTTTTCCCCAATTTCCCGGGAAAGGGCTAAAAAAAAAAAAACAGTTATTCCTTTGGCCCGGGGATTACTCACAGACATGTCAACCATTGAGCATGGTTGGGATGCGGGGGATAGACGTGTAGGGGACGGGCCAAGTTCCATTTTCCGCCAAATTCCAGCAACTTTCCCACAGCCATGAAGAGGAGTGGACAACTTTCCACGGGCCCAAAATCAACAGCCGGATAAAACTCATGCAAAAGGGGGAGGGTTTTTGCGCTGCATGGGGAAAAATGGTGGCCCACCCCCAGAAAATGACGGGTTTTCTGATTTTGGCCCTCCCTTTTTTTAAAGTATCTGGGGACCAATAGAGCTATATGTATTCCCAGTCATGTGAAAATCCAGAGATTGGGGCCCTAAGGGAATTTTAGTTTTTAAATTTAATGAACTGTACTCAGAAAAATCTTGGGAAATTTGTTGCAGTTGTTTTTTAAAATTTTATTTCCCAGTAAAATAAAAAAATTAGCATTTTTCAAAAATTGTTTTATGTTTGACAGATTTTTACTAACACAAAAGGCAACCCCTCCTTTCACAAATGTTTTTAACACAAGTTTTTTCCTTCCTTTACTAAATTTTGAGAACACTAATTCATTCCATCCTTTCACAAAAATGTTAGTAACACAAAAGTCACCCAAACCCTTTTCACAAAAATTTTAGTAACAAAAAAGTCTTTCCCTTTCCCTTTTCACTAAATGTGAAAAACACTAAGCATTTCCACCTTTTACAAAGGGTTTTTAAAAACTAATCATTCCCCTTTCCTTTTATAAAGCTTTTAAAGTAACTTTTAATTGACAAAAAGCCCCCCCTGTCCAAAGTTTTTGGGTTTGATGGGAAAGGAAAACCCAAATAAACCTTCTGGGACAGGACTTTTCTAGGCATTATTCTGTTTGGGGTTTTAGGTTTAGTTTTGAGCCAGATCAGGGAAAGGTCTTGGTCTAATTTTCCCGCCCCGACATTTTACCCGTTGATCCGTGTTTCACCCCGACCCTCACACGATCATGTCCATTTTCTGCTTTTTGCCCCCCCTTTTTACTTCACTGTGTTATAATGGACCTTTTGCTTGTTAAAGTCACCTCTGTAACCAAATTATCAAAAATACTGACCTTTTTGACCCTATCCCCTTTGGGCCCCCCTTTCTAGAAAAGAACATTTTAAAAATTTCCCCTAGAGTTTTTTTGTGGGCAATTTTTCTTATGTATTGTTTATATTGGGGTTTTTCTGCAGAGCATCTGGGGGTTTTTATGGGTTGAAAATGATCACGTTTTCCGATAAAAAGGTTTAAAAAGATTTCCGTCTCCCCTTTTCTCATTATTGAATTGGGTTTTACAGACGTGGTTTTGAAAAAACCCCCGAGACATAAAAAAACAGATTGGCGGAGGAAGTCTGAATCTACAGGAAATATTCGTCGGGGAAAAAGTGGTTTTTTCAACTGTTTAAAAAATGTTATTTTTTGGGTAAGTCTAGGGTAAGGGTTTGAAAAGGGATGCTAGCCGAAAGGGAAGTGCAAGCCAGCTAGCTAAAAAAAAGAGAGGGTAACCCCGGGGTTTAAATTTCTTAAGTTTAAAAAAAATGAAAGTACACTTAAATAGGTTTTTTTTTGGGATTGTACTTGACTTTACTATTTAATTTTTGGGCTATTTTTACTTTTTCTTCACTACATTCCTAAAGAAAAAAAAGTTCTTTTTACTCCATACATTTTTCCCTGACACCCAAAAGTACTTGTTACATTTGAATGCTTAGCAGGACAGAAAATGGTCCAATTCCCCGAACCTTTTCAAAGAGAACATCCCTACTGCCTCCCGATCTGGCAGACTCACTAAACAAATGCTTGGGTTTTTAAATTGCTGAGTGTTGGGGGTGTGCCCTTGGCTGAACGTACTTTAAAAACAAGAAAAATCGTTTGGTTTGCTTTTTGTAAGGGAAATTTAAATGATTTCTACTTTTATTTTAAATTTGATACTTTAAAAATATTTAGCAATTCATTTAATTTTTATACTTAAGTAATTTAAAAAAAAAACTAATTTTTGGGTTTTAAAGTTTGTAAATTTTTTGGTTTACTTTCACTTTTAGTTTATTAAAATTTTTTATTAAGGGATCTTTTCTTTTAATCAATTTTAAAATTTTTTTACTTTTTTCCCCCACGGAGTTAACTCCCTCGGACAGCAGAAAAGGAAATGGGGAGGAAATCGGAGCTGGAAAACCCAAAGTGATAAAAAGGGAGGGAAAATAAGTGATTTAAAAAAGGGGGGACATTTATTCAAAATGTGAAGGGCCAAAAACCTTTTTAAATTAAAATCTGCTAAATGAGCGGGAAATTTGGAGGAAAACCCTCAGTGAGTGAAGTTTAATGAAGATACATGAAAGGGAAAAAAATTGCTTTGGTTTAAGACCAAAAGTGAAGTGAGGGACAATCAGGAGCTTTTTGAGAAATGAACAATATGGAATGATGGAAAAATTGGGGAAATTTGAAAAAAAGTATTGAACAGGGAGCTCATGTACAAAACGGTTTGGAAAAAGGGTTTTTTTGTAAAGCTGGGAGGGAAAAATTTTGGGCCCACATGTTTTGTGTAAGGGGCCCAAAAACATTTAATTTTAGGCAGCCTGCTCAGCCAGACAGAAAAAGGTAATAAGACGTATGGGGATATTGTGGAGGGTCCCTTTAAAGGGCATTTTTCCCGAACCATAGTTTAAGCGGAAAAGGTTTAGGTTCCACAGGAGACATAGGAAAAGGGGGGAAACAGTAACAATGTTTCCTGCTGCATTAAAGAAACTACCAGAACATGTGAGTTTAAAGCTTTTTCTAAATGACCTCATTAGAGACCCGACTAGTATGGGGGACGGGGTTTTAAGCTACACAAAAGAGACTGTTTACTGAAAATCATTTTGACCCCTTTGGGAAAGCACATTTAAAACATTTTGGGCCATGGAACTAGTGCAAAGAGGCCACCAGTTGAGGGTTTATCGAAAATTGTGGGTTCATCTAACAATTTCCCAATCATCGCTGATACCCTTTAATCTAAAACACAGGGTTTTACCCCTTTCCCCCTAGAAAAAAAAATCATTTTTTAGAAAACAAAAACCGCTCCCCTGGTTACTATGTAATCAAGGTTTCCCTTTGGGTCCCTTTTAAACAACTAGGGGAGGACCAGGGGCATGTTTTTGGGAAAGGGGGGTATCCCCCTACCTTGTTCCCCCAAAAATGTTATTAAGAATATAATTCACCACTGTCATTACAGCGGAAAAACGGTTTTTTTTTAAAAAAAGTTTCAGGGTTGGGCAGCAGCAAAAAAAAGGGAACTAAGAAAGGCAACCACCCCATTTATTGGGACAGCCCCTTTTTAGATATCATTTATTTTGAAACTATCCCCCTGCTAGGACCCAAAGGGGCTAGCCAAAAAAAACCCAAATTTTATCTGAAACCATTTAAAAAACTCCTTTTAGTGGGTTTTTCCCCAAAAGAATTTACCGTTAATTATCAAAAATTTTTGCATTTTGTGTAATTTATTTTGTTTTAATTTTAAGGGGGATCAGGTTTGGGGGGTGTGGGGTGGTCCCCAAGGAGGGGTTTGGGGGGGTGGGTTGGGGTTTGGGCCCAGGAGGGGTTGGAGGGTGTGTTGGGGGTGTTCCCCGGGGGGGTTGGAGGGTGGGTTTTGGGGGGGGGCCCCGGAGGGGTTGGAGGGTGGGGTTGGGGGGGGGCCCAGGGGGGGGTGGAGGGGGGTTGGGGGGGTCCCAGGAGGGGGTTTGGGGGTGGGGTTGGGGGTTTTCCCAGGAGGGGGGGGGGGGGGGGTTTGGGGGGGTCCCCGGGGGGGGTTTTGGGGGGGGGGTTGGGGGCGGCCCCGGAGGGGGTTTGGGGGGTGGGGGGGGGTGGTCCCCGGAGGGGTTGGAGGGGCGGGGTTGGGGTGGTCCCGGAGGGTTTGGAGGGTGGGGTTTATGCAGCTGAGGGTTGGGGGGATTGTATATGTGGGTTTTTATAATTTTATTTTTTGCAAAACTAGTTTTCCCTAATATACTGATATAAATTTAACAGTATTGTGTCTCCCAGGGATAACAATCCTGGGTGCTATTTGTTTGATAAAAATTTTTAAAAGATTGTGTCTCTTTGCTGTATACCCCCCCTGCTGCTATTTTTTCTTCTTTTTTGGGTTTCCCTTTTAAAATAAATAAAAAATTAATCATAAAAAAAAGGAAAAAGGGCACAAAAGTTTTACTGAAAATCAGAGACGGGGAAAACAAAATAAAATGCTTTTCCCCTGTGGCCCAAAGGGGGGACATCAGGTATTTAAAAAATGCTGGTTAAGGAAATGGATTGGTTTCCCGCCTGTGGTAAAAAAAAGGGGAAAAATCGGGCAAAGGGCCCCCAGAAACAAAAAGAGAACCCGAGAAATCCAAAAACGGGAAAAAAAAGAAAAAAAGGGAAATTTCCCAAGAAAAACAAATAGGGCAGTTCACACTGTTTAGTAAGAGAACACTGAGATAGGGATTTATCAGACCAGGAAGGGAAAACTGAAAACCTGACTTTTCCCGGGGGCCGCACGGCTACTTGTCTCCCCTTGCTGAGGGAAAGCCCGGGGGGTAGGAGGGTTGACACAGGGGCAGCTGTATTTTCCTTGTGTCAGAAAAAAATTTCACGAAACACCTTCCACTTCAACCAGCGCACCCGTGTTTTAAAAGGGCTTACAAAAGGTGAATCTGTCGCTGGAGGGACCTGAGTCACAGTTCAGGGAAAAAGACAAAATGGAAAAAACTGCCAATCATGTTGTGAAAGGAGGGCTATGAACAATACTGGGATGTATAGATGGAGAAAATCACACTGGGGCTGGCCCCAGTTTCATACAAAGAAACATGGAAAACAGGGCCTTTCAGTGGGGAAAAAAAATATTTTTGTCAGCCACCAATTGTGGGAAGTTTTTCCCCCTTAAAAAAAGAGAAGGCCGTAATTTCATCATAGGTACATGTCAAATAAAGACAGGGCAAAATGAGAAAAAAAAAATTTCCCGGAAAAAACACATTTGAATTATTAAAGAATTTATTTGCAAATTATGGTGGGAAAAAAAGTATTTGGCAATAAAAAAAAGTTTTTCAAAAACTTTTTTTTTTAAAAAAAACCCCCTTTTTTGGCAAGAAACAGGGTTTAAAGGTTTTCGGGAATTTTTTCACAAGGTTTTAAAACAGTTTCTGGGTTTTTTGGCCCCTTCCTCCAGAAAATTCCTCAGGGGCCAAAGGTTTTGGGCTGGCGGGCAACAAAGGGCTTTCAAAAACCCCCCAAAAATTTTTTGGGGTTTGGGGATCTGGAGACTGGGCCCCAGGGGCCCCTCCAGGACTTTTAAATGCTTCTTACGGGAAACCCCTCCTTTTTGGGTTTTTTTTGGGGGCCCCCCCGGGGGGTTTTGTTTTGGGGTTTATTGTCTGTGAAAAAACCAAACCCCCTTTTATCTTCAAAGCCCTTGCCCGAGGAAGGAGGTTTTCATCAAAATCCCCACGATACATGGCCCCATTTTTATTCTTTTTCCCTTTTCACGGATCAGCTTTTTGGGCCCTTTGAGAAAAAAAACCCCCAAAAACATGATTTTCCACCCCCCTGCTTTACAGTAGGATGGTGTTCTTGGAGCAAATCAGATTCCTTTTTCTCCAAACAAGCCCAGTTGAAATTTTTTCCAAAAAAATTATATTTTTTTTTTCATTGACCATATGACATTTCTCCCAATCCCCTTCTGGACATCCAAAGGCACTTTAGCAAACTTCAGAGGGGCCCCTGGACATGAAAGGGTTAAGCAGGGGGACACTTTCTGGCACGCAGGTTTTGGATTTCCCCCCTGGGGGGGCGTAGTGTGTTTACTGATGGTAGGCTTTGTTATTTTGGGCCCCAGCTCTCTGGGGGCATTACAGGCCCCCCCGTGTGGTTTTTGGGTTTTTTGCTTGTAAATTCTTTTTTAAACCCCACGGGGTGAGATTTTTGCGTGGACCCCCAGACGAGGGAGATTACCCGTGGTTTTGTATGTCTTCCTTTTCCTAAAAATTTGCCCCACAGTTGATTTTTCAAACCAAGGGGTTACCTATTGCAGATTCAGTTTTCCCGGGCCTGGGGGCAGGTCTAAAATTTTGTTTTTTGGTGCCTTTGAAGTTTCTTTAGTGGGGGCCAAGTGGATTTTTGGATTTGGAGTTTGGGGGTTTGTGGACAGGTGCCTTTTATACTGATCCCAAAGTTAAAACAGGGGCCTTTAAAAAAAAAAAAAAACCAGGTAACGAGTGGAGGACAGAGGGGGACTCAAAAAGAAAAAAGTTACAGGCTGTGAGAGCCAGAAACCGCTTGTTTGGGGTGACCAAAACTTATTTTCCACCATAATTTGCAAAAAAATTCATTACAGATCCTTAAAATTTGTGATTTCGGTTTTTCTTTTCTCATTTTTTTCTGTCTATTTGACGGGTACCTAGAAAAAATTACCCCCCTTTCTCATCTTTTTAAGTGGGGGGAAAAACTTCCCAAAATTTGGGGGCTGACTAAATATTTTTTTTTCCCCCCCCGTCCCTCCCCATTTTAAAGAAACATGGAGAAGTTTTTAAGGAAACCCCCGGGTAGTATAAAGGGACTTTAAAGGGGAAGTTGGGCATTAACCCAGACACCCAAAAAAAACGTTTCTGAAAGCGGGAAACCTTTTCCCTTTGTATCAGCCCGAAGTAAAGGGCGGGGTTGGGGGACGCTTTAGAAAACAAAGAAATTGGGGCCAGTCAGCATGAGGGGAAGTGAGCAACCCCCATTCCCCGGGTCATTAACACTAAAAAACCCGTCTGGCCTTTAGCTAGTAGGGAGGGGTTTAATCCAATCCTGGGTTTTTTTACATTTTTCCCCCACCCCTAAAACCCCGCTGATTTAAAATAATGCTTTTAAAAAATTAAAAGTTTTTAATTAGTTAATTTTTGGAAAGTAAAGGTGTTAGCTGCGGGGGGGCAAAAGGGGGACACCAATCGGGCCCCGGGGGACGGGAGTTTCCCACCCCCCTGAATAGAGCAAGGTTTTTGCACCAATCAGGCCCCGAGGCCTGGGTTGGCCACCCCCTGTGCATAGAAATTTTTGGGGACACCAACCCGGGCCCCAGAGGACTGGAGTTGACCATTCCCTGTGTATAGCAAGGTGTGACCCCAAACCCCGGCCCGGGATTTGGGGGTTCCCCACCCCTCCCACTAAAAGAAAAAGGGTGACCCAATCAGGCCCGGGAAGGACGGGAGTTCCCTTTCCCTGCACTGAGAAAGGGTTGTGAACCCCCAATCGGGCCCCAGGGGGGAACGGGAGTTCCCCACCCCGGCACTAGAGAAAGGGGTGTGCATCAATCAGGCCCAGAGGATTTGGAGTTGGCCATCCCTGTGCTATAGCAAGGGTTTTTAAACCCCAAATCAGGCCCCGGGGACTGGATTTTGACCACCCCGGTGCATAGCAAGGTGGGGACCCCCAAATTTCAGGCCCCGAGGATGGATTTTGCCCATCCCTGCACATAGAAAGGGGTGGGGACCCCCAATCGGGCCCAGAGGACTGGATTTTGGCCACCCCTGCACTAGAGAAAGGTGTGACACCAACCGGGCCCCCCGAGGACTGGATTTAACCATCCCTGAAACTAGAGCAAGGTGTGACACCAATGGGCCCCAAGGACTGGATTTGGGCCATCCCTGTGCTATACCCAAGGTGTGACCCCCAATCGGGCCCAGAGGACTGGATTTGGCCCATCCTGGCTATGCAAGGTGGGGACCCCAATCGGGGCCCCAGAGGACGGGGTTTGCCCATCCCGCACTAGAGAAGGTGTAAAACCAACGGGCCCCCGAGGACGGGAATTTCCCCATCCCTGCAGGGGATAGCAAGGTGTGCACCAATCGGCCCCCAGGGACGGGGAGTTGCCCACCCCCGCCCCCTAGGCAAGTGGGGGCCCAAAAATCGGGCCCAGAGGACGGGGATTTCCCCCAACCCCTGCATAGAGCAAGGTGTGAACCCAATCGGGCCCAGAGGACTGGATTTGCCCATCCCTGCACTAGAAAAAGGGTGTAAAACCCCCCAATGGGCCCCAAGGACTGGAGTTGCCCCCCCGACGATGGGAAAGGTTGTGAAACCAATCGGGCCCCCGAGGACTGGAGTTGCCCATCCCTGCACTATAGAAAGGTTTGTGGCCACCAATCGGGCCCCAAGGGGAAATGGATTTGCCCATCCCTCACTATAGCAAGGTGTGACCCCAAAATCGGGCCCGGGAGGACTGGATTTCCCCCCCACCCCTGCATTTTATAGAAAGGGGGAAAACCAATCGGGCCCCGGGGAAAAGGAGTTGCCCACCTGAAATTATAGAAAGGGTGCCCCAATCAGGCCCGGGGACGGGAGTTTGCCCACCCCGGGCACTTTTAGAAGGGGTGTGCCCACCAATCGGGCCCCCAAGGCCTGGATTTGCCCACCCGCACTAAAAGCAAGGTGTGCCCACCAATGGGGCCCGGGGAAATGGATTTGGGCCCCCCTGAAACCTAGAGCAAGGTGGACCCCCAATCGGGGCCCAGAGGACTGGAGTTTCCCATCCCTGCACTAGAGAAAGGTGTGCAAAAACATATTTTGAAAAAAATAAACGCTTGAAAAAATTTTCCCATCAACTATTGTAAAGGTTTAAATTTTCAGGGAAAAAAATATTCGGGGAAAATATATATTTTTTGTAATTTAAAAAAAAATAGTTAATTCTACAAAGTAAAAAATAAAAAAAAGGCCTATATCCTGTTTCGGTTTCCATTACACTAAAAACATTACAGTGTAATTACCATTGATCAACTTTATTTGTAGATTCAATTAGGTAATAGTCGTTTTTAGTAACTTCATAAGTCCATTTACAGTTTAATTTTGACAAAGTAGAATGAAAAAATAGAAGAATAATAAAATATAACCAAGCCAGGGGTTCAGGTGAATAAATTATTTGCTGTAATTTCTAAAACAAAAGCACCAGTGCATAACCAATTATAAAGGATTTACATTTCAAGATTTTTTTTTTATAATTTTTTTTTTGTGTTTTTTTTTTTTTTTTTTTTTTTTTTTTATATTTTAAATAGGACACTGTTACCGAGCTTTAAACATGAAAACAATCACGGCTTCTTATGCTTTAGGTCCAACAGTCAGGCACACAGCTTCTGGGCCTTTGTGTGAGCAAGGCCCACAAACAAATCGGTTGCCTGCACACAGTTTTTTCTATGGGGATTTTTTCCTTTTCCGCCTT
>JAGTTL010000691.1:0-30577 GCA_036851935.1 Coregonus suidteri | reverse complement strand
TGGAAGTTTTGGAGTTGACGTTGGGGTTTGGGACGGGGGTTTTTTTATACTGATACAAGTTCAAACAGGTGCCATTAATACAGGTAACGAGGGGAGGACAGAGGAGCCTTTTAAAAGAAGTTACAGGTCTGTGAGAGCCAGAAAATTTTGCTTGTTTGAGGTGCCCAAAATATTTTATTTTCCACCATAATTAGCAAATAAATTCATTAAAAATCCTACAATGTGATTTCTGGATTTTTTTTCTCAATTCGTCTGTCATAGTTGGCGTGTACCTAGATGAAAATGACAGGCCTCTCTCATCTTTTTAAGGGGAGAACTTGCACCAATTGGTGGCTGACAAAATACTTTTTTTCCCACTGTAGCTATGAACTATAAACTTCTTTATATTTAAAAATCATTATAAATAACTTTCACATCCGTATTATAAATTACCTTAAATTCATCAGTCAATTGTCTCTCGGTTTTCCCAGTGAGGGTGATCAAACCACATAGAAAGTCAGGACAGGGGTTTCCAGAGGTCATTCAACCCCTCAAAGAAGTGTTTATTTCATAGTAGTCTAATCCCCAAAAAATAGTCAAACATTTCATACATTTCGTATCCCAGGTGTACAGTAAGCCCTCAGTACAGTTCTTATCAAAATAAATCACGTTTTGAAATAGAACTCACACAGAAAATGTGTGTGCCCCTTTAAGATACCTCGGCACTAACCCGTGAAACCCACAAAACCCAAAAATGAATAGTCCACTCCAGTAAGTCAAACCACTTTTTAAACACCACTCCCAAAATTTATTAATAACAAGTGTGTTGTGTTATGGTTATTTGAAAACCCAAATATGGTAAAAACAAACAAAAATGGCCAGGCCTTTAATTTGAGAGCTCCCATTTACACTAATCCGGATATCTTAATACTTATAAACTGCCGAATTTAACTAACAGCTCTTCCAAGACCACATCCCACAGGAACATCTGAAAAAGAGATAATGAAACCCCTTTCTCCTGGAAGAAAAGTATACATGTGTTAACATTAAAATCTTAATCAGCAACAAGCATGACGGGCAATAATTCCACTGTCTTCCTCCAATCATTAATCGTTTGTTTCAATTTTAAATTTCCCCTGAATACTCCAAATAAGATTACATCAAATCTCTCACAAGATGAAAACCACCCAAGGTTCTCCGAGTTTGCAATGAGTATTTTTAATTGATTACCCTTTAGACTCCTTGTCTGTAATTCTCGCAAGGATTATCCAAACCCCTAATAGGCTCAATTTCTCCTCATGTCAAACTACGTTGTATCGATACTGGATCAACGACATAGGTAATGCTGTTTCTAATGTAATACCTTTTCTGTCGCAAATATAGTCCATTTCTCAGTGTAAGGAATCAGTGATATTTGATCCCAGGCATCTATTAAAAAGTAGTTTGAGACGTGGTCTCCTATGTCTCCCTTAACATACTGTAGGGGACTTCCAACAGTCCTGGAAAAAAAGAATCCCACCAAGACACCTCAGATAATACCGTGTTCCATTAAGGGGAATAGACACCTTATAAAATAAACAAACCCATAACCCCTTTCTATACCTGAATGCGGCTGGTCTTCGTTCTAATCTTCGTCTTGATATTTATTCCCAAATTTTTCTTTTATCTATTTATATACTGCTTACATACTTGTTTATATCTGGACGGCTAGTCTATATCTTAAATTCTCCTACCCAGATTTCTATTATTACTTTTTCCCTGTTTTAAAAAACCGTGGTTTAAATGTTGTTTTTCTCCCTATCTATCCCCTCTTCTCCTAATTCTCACAAAGACAGTCAACGATTTTAAATCCACATTCATTGTTTTGGGAAATAGGATCTGGCGAGTTTAATAAAACGGAATATGTTTTCCCTTGGGGACATAATGAAATTCCTTTACTACATCACCTTGCTCTACAATGATAATTAGTTTAATGGAAACCCTAAATTGGCTTTGTTACTATGTTATAAGTTACGTAGATAATTTCCAGGCCTTATGGGCAGCTCTTTTCTTAACCTTTCTCTATCAAATGATCCATAAACGGCACCAAGTCAGAAAATGTTAGTTATTGTTTCCATCCCTGACGTACGTCTACATTTGGGTGCGCAAGTTAGTAAAATGACTATTATTCTAATTATTACTTTATCAAATCTCTAGTAATCGATTACACACACATAAAATCATACATTTTTATATATTTACAGAATCCATATAGAACATTAGAAATTCTTAGGGACTCACATCAACCAATCCATTCGCCATATTTAATTTTTCTCCATCGCCACAATCAGCTTTTTCAACATACTCCCCCGGAACCAAAAAAACAACAACTTTAGTTTCCCGGACATGCCCGTCCTGTCATGGGGTCCTCAACGGTTCTCTAACCTTCTGGAAACCGCTACTTTCTAAAATAACATCCCACTCTCAATACCACCCCGTGATATTCTATGATGGGCAGTGATGTACGGAATTCCAAGAGAAGTCATATCAAAGCTTATTATCCAAAATCTCAATCATTTATCATACCCATTTCTATCTCTTCTTACCCAAAACTTCAGTTTAAAGACTTATTTCCATATTCACACCACTCTCATATCACATTCACACAATGCTATTTCCAAACATTTTTTGTATAACCTGCAAGTTATTTCTTCTATCAAGGGAAGCCAATTTGGATGTCAATTTATCAACATTAACATTTTCTATAACTGTTTTTAGGATTACATATTTTATTAGCCTGACTTCCAAAAAATTCTATAATAACCATCGTATATGTCACATCATTGTCAAATTGTCCTCCGTGCTATAAGCTGGAGGGTGAATAGAGTTCGTTAACCTGGGAAAATTCCTTTCAATTGTCAATCCTTTTATAGACCATGTGGGCTCCTCTTTTCAAAAGGGTAGACTATTTTTTTCCTTTGCAAATTACTTAATTTCTTAGCTGATTTTACTTACGGCGGTATTATCAATTATATATTTTCCCCGCTATCTGTAACTTATCCCTTTTTAAAACTCCCAATATGGTCCACATAGAAATTTCCTAATTTTACTTAACATCCTTTCGCGCTGTTTCGATTTCAAATACTTTTAATAGAGACATGTTTAAATCCCATATTTGTCTGTAAAAACTTTGTGATTTCCCTTTTTTTCTTTTCGGGCAAATCAAGCTCTGATTAATTTTTAATTGATTGTCTTGCCATATTCAGTTCTACTGAGTTGGCTCCCCATTTTTTTATATTAGTTCATGCATGTTGTAATTAAATATTTGAATCAAATCCCGACCTTGAACTTTTTTAAAAAATTGTATTTGTCTATTTAGTCATTGGTGCCATGTTCAATATGTTTAATTGTAGCTGCTCGAGTCTTAATGCCATATGTTTTATTGTTTTCTCTCTCTCCTACCGTTTTTGAATAATTCACAAAGGATAATTCTGTCTTTGTAATGCTACAACACATTAAAGGGACTCAACCCAACTCTTTAAAATGCTTTTACACATTAAAGGGGACTCAAACCACTTTTTTAATGCTTTTAAACATTAAGGGACTCAAAACCCAACTCTTTATAATGCCTATCAAACATTAAGGGCCTCAAACCCACTCTTTTATCCTTTGTTTTTCCACTCATTAATCTGAACACCCCTAATTGAATCACATCCCCCATGTCATTTTTAAAATGTAATATTCCTCCTTATATCCCATTACATAACTCAATACCGCTCATCTTTCCCCCTCAAAAAATATTGATTTTTAACGTTCTTTCAGCTCAGCTTTTCCACAGATAAGCAGATTTAACACAATCCGAAAAAAAATGAAAGTCTGCTTACCTGTTGGTTCGGCCGTCAACTGTATCCTGTTTATTAGACTCAATTGTTATGATGAGTTCTCTGGTATCAAGGAATTCAGATAATTAAACAGTAGATGGAGAGTTGATACAATGTATTTAATAAAACCGTACCGGATTCAACATAGCAAGCTGCACGTGAGTTGCCCCTGCTATCGGAATGTAGACACAGAGATTTCACAGTTTATATATTGCAGTTCAAACAAGTTCTAAACCCAAATGTTGCCAACCATCTTTGGGTGACACTCCCAACTACAATGGTATCATCTTGCACCCCATCAGGACTCCCCTCATACTCATTCTAAGATTAACACCCGTTGCCCCCCAGTCTTCCTTACACTCAGACTTTTTGGCACCCCACCAGTGACATAATAAATGGCTTGAACACATTCCCAAAAAAAACCTGTATAAACACGTAATATCAAACATTACTCTTTTTTTAGTTTTTTACATTTGATTATAAAATATTCAAACTGTTGTCTTCCTCAAATGAAGGGGATGATGACACAATATTTTTGTTTTTTGTTGGGGGGAAGATATATCAGCTTTAATATTGCAGATAGATCATAGGGTTTTATCAATTTAATTGTTTGCATAATTTCTAATCCCTCTTTTAAAAATTCTTTTAAATCAGACTCAATCATGTGTGGTTACCAAAAGTGAAGCATTGCAAGGAGAGGTTTGATGGTGTGGGGGTGCTTTGCTTGCGGCTGAACACTGTCTTTGATTTATTTGAGAATTCAACGGCAAACCTCTAACCCACATGGCTACAGTTTGTTTTGCAGCGACACTGCCAGGTGGCCTCATGGTTTGCGATTATGGGGGACTATACCCATCTTATGTTCAACAGGAAAAGGAGTATAAACACACCCCAGCTGTGTAAGGCTCGGCGACCAAGGCACGGGATAGAGTGCACCATATCAGTATGACCTGGACGCCACAATCACCGATTGTCTGCAGAAGCCTGTAGAATGGGTTGATGAGTTTCACACTGTAAAGAGTGAGGAATGAAAAGCGAGCAACAAGTGCTAAGCGGATCCTTGTGACCTCCTCAATATGTTGGAAATCATTCCTTTAGTTACAACAGAAATTGCCAAAGAGGTGCAAAGCTTTCATCAGTAAAGGTGAGGGACTACTGTGGTCCATTTGTGTAGTACGAAAAGTGGACTCCCGCTCAAGACACCTGCCACATGGTTCTAGAGGATGTTGACTCAGCTTAAGGGAGCATCTGGGGGGGAGTAGCTCTATTAGGGGCACCCTTAAAGCCGAGGAAGTCGTTAGGTGGAGTCCTTGGATGGTTTATGGGAAAACACCTCATATTATGTTACATAGGGCATTTAGGATATAAATACCTACGTGTTAAACAAAGGAGGACAGAACAAAATATTATTGGGTCACCCCCTTGTTCTCCAGATGCCTGCCAGTTCTGTTAAACTACGCTGAAATCTTGTGATATAAATAAAACCTTTATAATCAAAGTACAGGTAAGCGGGACCCTTGGTCTCACAGCATAATTAGCATCAGTATTATTTAGATACAAACAGAATGGCGACGAGGAACGTTTGGAAGTGATGCGTCTCTCCAGTGTTCCATTCATGAGCTTGCGAGTGACTCCTGCTCAAGACGCCGGTTAATAAGGTGAGATTTCTCACAATCTTGTGCGTTGGTCGGTTAGCTTGCTTATTGGGTGTGTGCGTGGAGAAATGTAACGTTTAAATTTTGCTAAATTTGTTTGCGCTGGTAACAACGCAGAGCGGTGAGTACGTGTCTATAAGATTCTAAAAAAGCTTGATATACTGCACACATGGGGGAATTTTGGATAAAATAAAATAAATAAAAGAATAACAATGAAGGAATAGGCCAAGGAAAATGTATATAAATTAGGACTGTCGTTGATCTATGGCAAGCCCTCAAACGAGGCGATCATTAGGATGGGCCGAAAATCCTGTAAACTCACTAGGTTGTTTTTAGGTCAGTTCCGGGGACTGGAGATTGTGGTAGATACATTCGATTGCAAGTTACCGCTCGACTTATAGTTGACGAGGTATATGTTCGATATAACCTCTCATTTGAATATCTGCAAACTCGAGGTAGCATAAAATTTATGAAGGAATATGAGACATAAGGAGCGACGGTAGCATGCTTTAGAGGTCCGTAGGAACGGATACAAGCCTCTTGAATTGTGTGTGTGTGGAAGAGAGCCTGGGTGTGTGTGAAAAAATAAAATAAAAAAATAAAGACGTCTCTGTTGTGTTTAAACTGTGTGTCGATTCATGTTAGGATAAGATTTATGTTAGAGATATATACATATATATGTTTTGGTTGAGAACAGGGTTTTTATTTTTTTGTAAAGAAATATGTAAGTTAAGGTTAAAATCTTATGAGTCTCCGTTGGTGAGAACGTTAATAATTGTTAACTATATATGAACCCCCTGGAAGGACGTTAAGGTTAAAAATATTATGAGTCTCTATTAAAAAAAAAGAACGTTTAATAACGTTTAGAAGATCATGAGCCTACAGGGAGGAGTTTAAAGAGTGTATAGAGATGTTTTTTGTAATGGATAAGAAAATAACTATGAATCTGCAGATTAGGATAAGTGAAGTTAAGAAACTTCAAAGTAGGATTTTGTGTTCTGTGTTTTGTGTTGGTTTGTGAGTTCTGTTAAGTGTTACTGTTTGTCTGTGTTGGGGAAATAACGGAGGGACAGCTGGTCTGTCTACTTTCTGTTGTTTAGCTTGGAGAGAGCTGCTTGGGAGCTCCTTTTACTCTAAAATCGCACTGGTGAATGAACTGCGCATGTGTGAGATTTTATGAGTTTAGAGTTACGTAGAGCAAAATATGCCACTCCCCTGCCTGCACTGAGCTGCTGTGACATGCAGACAGAGAAGAAGGGGGAGACTTACACACAAATAAAGTATTCTGTTTGTTAAATCGGCTGTTGCTTAACGATGAAACTATTTGATTGAGATCTATTGAATTGATAAATGAGAGATATGTTAATGGATTAAAAATGAATAAAATAAAATGTTATTGAGCTATTTATAATATTCCTGAGTTAAGCTGTTTGCTTATTTCTTAGCGCGAGTGTGAAAAAATAAGTATGACTAAAGGGTATTGCATGGTTGAAATAACCCAGTGAGTGCATAAAATACTAAATTCTTGTCTGTTCTTTGTTCTTCTGTCATATGAGAGACGATAAGGAGGAGACAGAGAGAGAGAGGAGGTGCTGACGAGTGCATCACGCGACAGGGTGTGCTGCAATGGATCAAGTCAAATTAAGGCCAGTACTGTTCTTTTTACAAAACTTACCTTCCCATACAGGATATTTTGTGTGCCTAGCATATTTCATGTTGTGACAATTTCACAGGGACTTGGCAACAGACTGATCAATTGATGTAATTGAGAATTGCATATTGGAGTTTTTTGTGCATGAGTTGGTTTGATTAGAGTTGTGTTGGAAATCCAGCACTGACATTATTCTGTAAAATTAAGGTCATTGGGTGCTTATTAAGCAATTGGTTTGTGAGTGCTGTAGTATTGCTGGATTACAGGTCTTTCTTTTTGGATTGCTCTAAGGTGACCACTTTCATTTACTTTTCCTAATCGGGTGTGGTAAGATTGCCACTAATTAATTATTTGGTGAAATAAACAAATAAATAAATAAATAAAAATATACTATATATATATTGATTGATTAATTAATTATTTCATTATTTAATTAATTATTTAATTATTTCATTAATTATTTAATTAATTAATTTAAATATATAAAAAAAAGGGAGGGAACATAAGCTACATAGTCTAAAATAATAAAATAATTCACAATAAAGGAATATAAAAGAGTTGTTAAAATGGGGGAAAAGGACATCAAAACTACGAAAGTAATTACTCCTGTTGATGTAGTAGAAAATAGTAATCCTCTAGTTAATGGTATTGCAAGGTTATCTGGAAAATGGAATAAACGTTGGCCTGACATTGAACAAACCATGGCCAGTGGGAGGGACTCCTAACCCTGACGTCATCAACATAATGAAAGTGCTTCTGTCAATTTATAAGGCAGATCAAAAGAAGGGAAAAAAAAGGGAACATCATAAAAAAAAGAGACAAAGAGAGCTGGGTGTTCTTAAGCTGTTTGAACATGAAGGACAAAAACTGATAAAAGATACCAACGATAAAAGAAACAGAGGTATAGAGAAAATTGTAAAAGAGGTGAAGGTGACAGAAAAACTTTTGGCAGAAGTCAATACACCTTTCTCACATACGGATTCAGCAAAAAGACCCCAACCTTTACGAGAAAGAAGTAGAGTTTAAGGACGTCTATCCTCAGCTTCCAAATGATCATTCAGGAGGGTGATTATTGCATCAGAGATGAAGCTGAACGAATAAATAGAGAGAGGACAAGCAGAAACGACCATAAAGATGAATCCAAAACTCCAAAAGTAAGAAGAAAACGAGATGTCTGGAAACTAAGGGTGGAGTGAGGTTCAGGAGGATGGAACTTGAAGATGATGATGATGATGATCAGAGTGATTCAGAAGAGATCATGGGTGGATATGACCCTGTGATCAGACGGAAGTTGGCCAGAGCGGAAAGAAGGCGTGATGGATGTTTGAAGGAGAAGGATACAAGATATTAGAGTTCTGATGAAAGTAAAGATGAAGACAGCGAAAAATATTGGAGATTAAAGGTGCTTCATATTCAAGAGGATTTTATCCTACAATGATTAGCACAAAATAAATAGAAAGAGATATAGACTGATGCATATCATGCCTGGATAAGGCGAATAATTTAGAAGAAGTAAGAGACTGGAAGAACAACTCAAGAAGCTGAAGATACAGAAGAAAAAACTGCTGAGAAAATGATCCCAAGAATTGGAGAAGAAGTATACATTGAGGCCAAGGAAAGAGAGCACAAGTAAGAAGATGATGCCAGTGATAATTTGAGGACAGAACCTAGAGTATAAGCCTTTGCCAGAATACCAATATGTCAGATATATTTGAGAAGCTAACTACTCTTCAAGATGGAGCATATCCTTGGATTTCAAAAATTGAAAGAAATTACGGTGGGAAACACAGTCTGCCATAGGAGACATTAAGAGACATTTGGCTAATCTCCTTGGTATTCCAGATATGGAATAAATTTTTCAGAGAGCTGGACTTGATAGATAACAGTGGGGAAAAAAAGTATTTAGTCAGCCACCAATTGTGCAAGTTCTCCCACTTAAAAGATGAGAGAGGCCTGTAATTTTCATCATAGGTACACGTCAACTATGACAGACAAATTGAGGAAAAAAATCCAGAAAATCACATTGTAGGATTTTTAATGAATTTATTTGCAAATTATGGTGGAAAATAAGTATTTGGTCACCTAACAAACAAGCAAGATTTCTGGCTCTCACAGACCTGTAACTTCTTCTTTAAAAGGCTCCTCTGTCCTCCACTCATTACCTGTATTAATGGCACCTGTTTGAACTTGTTATCAGTATAAAATACACCTGTCCACAACCTCAAACAGTCACACTCCAAACTCCACTATGGCCAAGACCAAAGAGCTGTCCCAAAGGACACCAGAAACAAAATTGTAGACCTGCACCAGGCTGGGAAGACTGAATCTGCAATAGGTAAGCAGCTTGTTTGAAGAAATCAAACTGTGGGAGCAATTATTAGGAAATGGAAGACATACAAGACCACCTGATAATCTCCCTCGATCTGGGGCTCCACGCAAGATCTCACCCGTGGGGTCAAAATGATCACAAGAACGGTGAGCAAAAATCCCAGAACCACACGGTGGGACCTAGTGAATGAACCTGCAGAGAGCTGGGACCAAAGTAACGATAAGCCTACCATCAGTACACACTACGCCGCCAGGGACTCAAATCCTGCAGTGCCAGACTTGTCCCCCTGCTTAAGCCAGTACATGTCCATGCCCATCTGAAGTTTGCTAGAGTGCATTTGGATGATCCAGAAGAGTATTGGGAGAATGTCATATGCGTCAGATGAACCAAATATAATTTTTTTGGTAAAAACTCAACTCGTTCCTGTTTGGAGGACAAAAAAGAATGCTGAGTTGCATCCAAAGAACACCATACCTACTGTGAAGCATGGGGGTGGAAACATCATGCTTTGGGGCTGTATTTCTGCAAAGTGACCAGGACGACTGATCCGTGTAAAGAAAGAATGAATGGGGCCATGTATCGTGAGATTTTGAGTGAAAACCTCCTTCCATCAGCAAGGGCATTGAAGATGAAACGTGGCTGGGTCTTTCAGCATGACAATGAGATCCCAAACGCACCGCCCGGGCAACGAAGGAGTGGCTTCGTAAGAAGCATTTCAAGGTCCTGGAGTGGCCTAGCCAGTCCCCAGATCTCAACCCCATAGAAAATCTTTGGAGGGAGTTGAAAGTCTGTGTTGCCCAGCGACAGCCCCAAAACATCACTGCTCTAGAGGAGATCTGCATGAAGGAATAACAATAAATAAGAAAAATACCAGCAACAGTGTGTGAAAACACTTGTGAAGACTTACAGAAAACGTTTTGACCTGTGTCATTGCCAAAAAAAAGGGTATATAAACAAAGTATTGAGAAACTTTTGTTATTGACCAAATACTTATTTTCCCACCATAATTTGCAAATAAATTCATTAAAAATCCTACAATGTGATTTTCTGGAATATTCTTTCTCATTTGTCTGTCATAGTTGACGTGTACCTATGATGAAAATTACAGGCCTCTCTCATCTTTTTAGTGGGAGAACTTGCACAATTGGTGGCTGACTAAAATACTTATTTTCCCCACTGTTTGTTGGGGGACTGCGCTGATTGTTGGCTGCAAGTAGAAATCGGGTGTCAGAGTGTTGAGTTGTGGATGTAGTTGCAGGAATCAAGCGCAGGGACAAGGAGGTTCTTCAACGGACTTTAGTATATATATGTATCCCAACACGGGAAATGAGTCGCCACCAAAACCGGGCGCACGACAATTACGCACAACACACAGTGCGGCAAAAACAAGAAAAGGCGCACGCAGTGCGAACTCTCGAAAATACTAAATAAACGAGAGAGAGAACTACTCGGAGGCAAACTGACAATAACATCACGCATAACACCTGCCCCAAACAAAACCAACTAAATAAGGAGAATAATCAAGACACAAATAAGGGACAGGTGTTATGCACAGACAAAACAAAAGAACAAAAACATCGAACGGTGGCAGCTAGTACTCTCCGGAGACGACGACCGCCGAAAAGTCCGCCCGAACAAGGAAGAGGAGCAGCCTCGGCCGAAAACCGTGACAGTACCCCCCCTTGAACGCGCGGGCTCCAGCCGTGCGCCGACCCCGGAGCTCGAGGACGACCCGACGACGCGGAGCAGGCGCGCAGGATGACCCCGATGGAAATCGGTCAGTAGGGACTGGTCTAGCACGTCCCTCCTTGGCACCCAGCACCGCTCCTCCGGACCGTACCCCTCCCACTCCACGAGATATTGAAGACCCCCCATCCGGCGTCTAGAATCCAGAATGGACCTCACGGTGTACGCCGAGCCCCCTCGATGTCCAACGGGGCGGAGGAGTCTCCTCAATCTCAAAGTCCTCTGGAGTGGACCAGCTACCACCGGCCTGAGAGAGAGACACATGGAACGAGGGGGTTAATATTTTTGTAGTCAACAGTAGTTCTAACCTATAACTCACCTCGTTCAATCTCCTCAGGACTTTAAACGGCCCCACAAACCGCCGACCCAGCTTCCGGCAGGGCAGGCGGAGGGCAGGTTTCTGGTTGAGAGCCAGACTCGATCTCCAGGTGCGTACACTGGCCCCTCACTGCGGTGTAGGTCGGCGCTCGTCTTCTGTCGACGTATGGCACGCTGCAGATGGACGTGTGCAGCGTCCCACGTCTCCTCCGAGCGCCTTACCCACTCATCCACAGCGGGGGCCTCGATTCTGGCTCTCATGCCATGGTGCCAGCACCGGCTGGTACCCCAACACACACTGAAACGGGTTAGTTGGGTGGAGGAGTGGCGAAGAGAGTTCTGTGCCATCTCCGCCCAGGGCACATATCTCGCCCACTCCTCCGGCCCGGCCCTGACAGTATGACCTCAGAAAACCTACCCACATCCTGGTTGACACGTTCAACCTGCCCATTACTTTCCGGGTGGTAAACCCGAGGTAAGGCTTACCGACACCCCCAACCGTTCCATAAATGCCCTCCACACTCTCGAGGTGAACTGGGGCCTCGGTCAGACACTATATCCTCGGGTACCCCGTAATGCCGGAAGACATGGTGAACAGAGCCTCCGCGGTCTGCAGGGCAGTGGGTAGACCCGGCATGGGAAGGAGACGACAGGCCTTCGAGAACCTATCCACAACGACCAGGATGGTAGTGTTTTCCCTGTGAGGGGGGAAGGTCGGTAACAAAATCCACCGAGAGGTGGGACCAGGGTCGTTTGTGGAATAGGCAGGGGTTTGTAACTTACCCCTGGGCAAATGTCTGGGCGCCTTACACTGGGCACACACCGAACAGGAGGAAACATAAATCCTCACATCCCTAGCTAACGTTGGCCACCAGTACTTCGTGCTAAGGCAGTGCACTGTCCGGCCGATACCCGGATGACCAGAGGAGGGAGACGTGTGAGCCCAACAAATGAGGCGATCGCGTATCTCGAGCGGAACGTACGTCCGACCCACAGGACACTGAGGAGGACTCGGGTCGGTGCGTAACGCCCGCTCGATCTCACCATCAACCTCCCACACCACCGGAGCAACCAGACAAGACTCCGGTAGTATGGGCGTGGACTCAACTGACCTCTCCTCCGCGTCATACCGCCGGGACAGAGCATCTGCCTTCCCGTTCTGGGACCCAGGGATGTATGTGATCTTAAACACAAACCGGGCCAGGAACATAGTCCAACGAGCTGGCGAGGATTCAGTCTCCTAGCTGCCCGGATGTACTCCAGGTTACGATGGTCAGGTTTGAATGAGGAAAGGGTGTTGAGCCCCCTCGAGCCAATGCCGCCACACCTTTAGGGCCTGTACCACGGCTAACAGCTCCCTGTCCCCTACGTCATAATTCCGCTCCGCCGGACTGAGCTTCTTAGAGTAGAACGCACAGGGACGGAGTTTTAGGTGGAGTACCAGAAGCTGGGAAAGAACGGCCCCTATTCCGGCCTCTGACGCGTCCACCTCTACTTGGAACGGTAAAGAGGGATCCGGATGCGCCAACACCGGCGCCGAGGTAAACAGGTCCTTCAGTCTCCCAAATGCCCTGTTCCTCCGCCTCAGCTGGACCACCGCAAGCGCACCGGACCCCCCTTTAACAGAGACGTTTTATGGAGCTGCCACCTGTCCAAAACCCCGGATAAAACCTCCGGTAGTAATTCGCAAAACCCAAGAACCGTTTGCACCTCCTTCACAGTGGTTGGGGTTTGCCAATTACTCACCAGCTGACACCCGGTCTACCTCCATCTTCACCCCTGACGCAGATAATGGTAACCCAGAAAGGAGACCGACTTCTGAAAAAACAGACATTTCTCTGCCTTGACATATAGGTCCAGCTCCAACAGCCTCCGCAATACTCGGCGCACCAGGGCTACATGCTCAGCACGGGTAGGACTATACCACCAGAATGTCGTCGATGTACACAACCACTCCCTGTCCCTGCATGTCCCGGAAATCTCATCAACGAAGGATTGGAAGACTGATGGGAGCATTCATCAACCCATATGGCATGACTAGATACTCGTAGTGCCCGGAAGTCGTGCTAAACGCTGTCTTCCATTCATCGCCCTTACGGATGCGCACCAAGTTATATGCGCTCCTAAGATCCAATTTTGTAAGAACCGCTCGCGCGTGCAGTGACTCCGTCATAGTCGCATCAGAGGAAGTGATAGCTGTACTTCACTGTGATCTGATTGAGACCGCGGTAATCAATACACGGCCGCAGACCTCCATCCTTCTTCTTCACAAAAAAGAACTTGAGGAAACGGGTGAAACGGAGGGCCGTATGTACCCCTGTCTAAGAGACTCAGAGATGTACGTCTCCATCGATTTTTTCTCCTCTTGAGACAAGGGATACACATGGCTCCGCCGGGAGAGCTGCGCCTGACTGGAGATCTATCGCACAATCCCCCCGTCTATGAGGCGGCAGCTGCGCAGCCCTAGTCCTTACTGAACGCCAGTGCCAATCCTCATACTCGGGGGGAATCTGCAGTGCTGGCATTAGATTCGGACTCTCCACCGAGGTCGCCCCTATGGAAACACCCAGACACCGCCCCTCACATTGAGCAGACCACCCTTTAAGAGCTTTCTCTCGCCACCCAATAATAGGGTCATGAGTCATCAACCAGGTGAAGACCAGCACCCACCGGATACGCAGGAGAGTCAATCAGATAAAGCTGAATTCTCTCCTCATGACCCTCCTGCGCCATCATCTGAAGTGGTTGCTGTGACCCTCCCTAATCACCCAGACCCTAACGCGACGGCTATCTAGGGCAGGACGGGGGAAAGGCTTATCAACAGGAAGGAGGGGAATCCCTAACTCTAACAGAACTGGCGATCTATAAATTCCCAGCTGGCGCCTGAATCTACAGCGCCTTATGCTGGGAACGAGGTGCAACCTGTGGGAAACAAACAGGCAAGGTTAGGTGCACGACAGAAAGCTCTGGGTAAGCAGGGCGCCCACTCACCTGGGGGACCCCCCCAATGCTAGACCTGCCATCTCCTCCCCTGGAGGACCCGCCCCAACACCTAGCCGCAGTGTGCCCTCCACGACCACAGTTTGGTGCAAGGGCCGGGCCCCCTCGGGCTCCTCCCTCCTGCGTTCCCTAGCGCCAGCACCTCCGAGCTCCATAGGGCTAGGCTCAGAGGTGCTGGAGAGTGGAATGGGGCAGACCCCCCCCCCCTCCGGGACGCCCACGGGTGGCGAGCAGGGTATCCAGCCGGATGGCCATGTCGACCAGCTGGTCGAACGTCAACGACGTGTCCCTGCACGCCAACTCTCGCTGGACGTCCTCCCCGGAGGCTGCAGCGGAAATGGTCGATATGGGCCCGCTCATTCCACCCTGCGTCAGCCGCTAGGGTCCGGAACTCCAAGGCAAAGTCCCTGTGCTCCTCCTCATCCCCTGTCGGAGGTAGAACAGACGCTCCCCCGCCGCCTTCCCCTCTGGTGGATGGTCGAAATACAGCACGGAAGCGGCGGGAGAACTCCGCATAGTTCGTGGTTGCGGCGTCCATTCTCCTCCACTCGGCGTTGGCCCACTCCAACGCCTTGCCGGTGAGACAGGAGATGAGGGCTGAGACTCTTCGTGTCCCGAGGGCGCCGGGTGGGACGGTGGCGAGGTAGAGCTCCACCTGCAGCAGGAACCCTTGACACCCGGCGGTGGAGCCGTCGTACGCCCTCGGGAGCGAGAGCCGAATCCCACTGGGTTCCGGAGATGTACCCTGAGGGCTGACCGCTGGAGCTGGGTCGGTGGTTGGAGGTGTGGGCACCCCGCTGGTCTCCCATCGGTGTAGGTGGTCATCACCCTATCCAGGGCGTGACACCTGGTTCATACGGTCCTCCTGACCACGAAGCCGTTCGTCCAGATCGGCGGTCGGCGCGGTCGCTCCTGCTGATTCCATGATGATGCGTGATTCTGTCAGAGTGGTTGAGTGTGGAATGTAGTAGTGCAGGAATCAAGCGCAGGGACAAGGAGGTTCTTTCAACGGACTTTAGTATATATATGTATCCCAAACACGGGAAATGAGTCGCCCAACCACAACCGGGCGGCACGAACAATTACGCACAACACACAGTGCGGAAAACAAGAAAAGGCGCACGCAGTGCGAACTCTCGAAAATACTAAATAAATGAGAGAGAGAGAACTACTCGGAGGCAAACTGACAATAACAATCACGCATAACACCTCCCCAAACAAACCAACTAAATAAGGAGAATAATCAAGACACAAATAAGGGACAGGTGTTATGCACAGACAAAACCAAAAGAACAAAAACATCGAACGGTGGCAGCTAGTACTCCGAGACGACGACCGCCGAAGTCCCGCCGCGAACAAGGAAGAGGAGCAGCCTCGGCCGAAACCGTGACAATCGCTGTGGAGAGCACTGAAAGATACGTTTCCAACAAATGTGCATCCTGACAACATTCTGATTGACCCACTAGGACAACAAGAAAATCCGAGAGCCTATGTGTCAAGAGTTCATCAAGTGTGGAGCAATATTACCGGAAATTATCCAGATGTGAGTCAAATTGAGCAGTCAATTTGAGAGCTAAACTGCAGATGGGACTGCCCTCACCAGTAAGGAGCAAACTGGCAGAGGTTGGTTGGACTTGGAAGCATGACAAAAGGTGTCTATACAGATCATATAGCCCATCAAGTGGATCTGTACAGGAAAAAGGAACACAACCAGAAAAGAACAGGACCAAGAAACTCTCTCAGAAAACTCAATCAAATACAACTGGTGGAGAATAAGGAGGAGAAGAAACAGGCTTTGGTTATGCAGAATCAGTATGCACCAAATCAACAATCACTGCCACAGCTTCAACCGGACACAGTTCCAACCGCAATTGTACAGCCACCAATAGCGGTACCAGTTGTTTCATATCCACAGCCAGTCTCTGGACAGACACAGAATTGGAGAGGAAGAGGACGAGATGACTTAGGAAGAGGAAGAGGAGCAAGATTTAAGCCATACTTCCAGCAATCTTCAGAAGTGTGTTATAAATGTGGACAGGTTGGTGACTTTGCTGTGAGTGTAATGGGCCAGGAGGACGCACAAGAGGGAATTTCAGAGGAAGATACAGGGGCAAGTCAAGATCATCTGGAGGACAGGTGAACCCCTATAGGGGCCCGGAGCAAGGATTCTAGGGGTGCCCAGAAGATCCGAAGGGGGGTGTCAGCTGGTAGCATCAGGACCGGAAAAAAATATCCAACAATTGAGGTGAAAATAAACAAACCGACCATTGGAAGTGATGGCGGATAGCGGAGCTGCTTTTACCTGTGTTCGGCCTGAAGATGCTACACATCTCCCTATGTCCAATCAACTAATTAGGACAGTCGGATTTGAGGGAGTGAAACAGCTGATTCCTCTTACGGAACCAATTGAGCTCTGCTATAAAAAATCAGAAAATTACAATACCCATACTGGTATCAGAACATACACCTGTTTGCATTGTTGGGAAGAGATGCATTGTGTAAGTTGAACTGTACAATAAAATGTACACCATACGGCTGTCTGGTAGAAGTGCCAAAGGAAAGGTTTGCCAATTGGTGATGATGACAGAGATGGATTCGTCTTTAGTATTCTGGATTGGAAATCTCAGTGAAGATTTTTTGAAGCAGGCTAAGATATGGGGAGAAATTTATTGTGGCAAATATGCCAGATGCGAGGCTTCCGGAATCTCCATTTCATTGTACGCTCAAGTATTTCAAGAATGCTGCCCTAATCGAATTCAGAGGAATGGTTGAGTCATCAACAAAAGAAAGTTCAACTCAGCTCATGTTTGCATAATTTTAGGACCACAAGGGAGCAGCTATGAAGATAAACACAGACGATTATCTGGATAAAGAATTGGAGATTGAGAAGAGTGTGCCACATGTAACCTTGTTGGTTTCTGAAGGCTATGAGCAGAAGTAAATAGGAGAAAATGATGACAGAAGCAGAGAAAGCTGTTTTCGTACCGATGAAAGAGTATTTGGCGATTTGGAGGAGTGAAGATCAGCGATTTTCTCAAATAATGATTTCGGCTCAAGGACAAGGAGAGCCACAAGCTGTACGGATGACACATTAATCTATTTGCAGTGTGAAGATGGATTCAGACCCTATGAAAGAGGAGATGTTGCAACAATTTCCAGAATGTTTGTGTCTCAAAACACAATACCGATATTGGACTTGTGAAATCAGCCCAACCGGTGAAAGTTGAACTTCGACCAGGAGCCAGACCTCCTTGGAAGAATCAGTATCCATTGAAAGAAGAAGCAATCCAAGGGATTGAACCACAAATTGAAGGACTTTCGAAAGCAGGTGTTTTGAAGACAATAAAAAATCCTTAGAGTAGCAATCCTTTGTTGTATTTGGAGTAACCATGAGGGGTTAATAGTAGCGCCTCTAGACCTATTAGGTCTGATGATTCAGGAAGCACATGGGTTAGCTCATGTTGCAAGGGGGAGGTTAGGAGAAAGATCACAAAGGAGTAGGTTTTTTTGGGAATCATATTTGCTTGAACAGGTTGACTATGTCCATCATAGGCAGGTGCACAATCTGTCTGAAAAAATAATGTTCGCAGGAGTGAGACTGTTAGTCTTGGTTACATTCCTACACCAAGAGGTGTATATAAATATGCTCAATCGTTTGCCAAGTTCTTGTGTAAGTCATAAGCAGGTGGGGATTACCAGATCAAATATCCTCAGATAATGGGAAGGAATTTGTGGATAAATCAGTGAAATGGTTTTGAAAAAAAAATTGGGGGAAAAAGTCTGAAAAAAAAAAAAAAAAGTTACGAAAACTAGGGTTGAAGTAACTCTATGTCACGCCCTGGCTCTGGGGACTCTTAAATGTTGAGCCAGGGTGTGGATTTTCCTATGTTTAGTTGTTCTATGTTTTTCATTCTAGATCGTTTTAGATCTATGTTGGCCAGGGTGTTCCCCATCAGAGGCAGCTGTGGCTCGTTGTCTCTGATTGGGAACCATACTTAGGCAGCCTGTTTTTTCACTAGTCATTGTGGGGATCTTGTTCCGTAAGGTTTTTGTGTTATTAACCTAGGACTTCACGTATCGTTTGTTTATTGTTTTGGTTCGTGTTGTGTGTACACTAATAAAGTATGTACGCTTATCACGCTGCGCTTTGCTCCGCTTCATCATGTGACGATCGTGACACTCTAGGACGGTCAGCTCAGCTTCAATGTAAGTGCACGAGAGAGAGAACAGTGGTGAAGGGAAATTTAGAGTTCATTGGAAGATAGATTATGGCAGGAGTTTAGATCTGTTAGGAGCAGTTTGCATTGAGAAAGTATGTGTTGCTGAATGATAAGAGAAGAATGAAGATTGAGGTGATTGCCTCTCTATGTGTACAATTCCCAGCAGGAGGATCAAGGTGAGTATAAATGTATATTTTATAATCAACAGTTTTGAAAGTTGAGGGATTAAAGTTGGGACTGAGAGTTAATGTAGTGACACTAGTGGTGATTAGATGGAAATATAAGTAAAGAGTTCAAA
This sequence comes from Coregonus suidteri, assembly GCA_036851935.1. NCBI lineage: Eukaryota > Metazoa > Chordata > Actinopteri > Salmoniformes > Salmonidae > Coregonus > Coregonus suidteri. The sequence continues at coordinate 11,521 of JAGTTL010000691.1, read as the reverse complement.
GCTTTAGGGAAATAGATGAATCAACAACAATGACATCAACACTTCAGCCTATTACAACAACAGTGAGAAGCAATTCAACTCTTTCAACATTGACAGTTTTTAAAGCTATTAATGTATCACATTTGATTATAATGGAGCCAATCGCTCCAACACCAATTTTAGAGGAAAAAGAACTGTCATTAGGGTTAGGATGGGTGGTACAGCTCATCTTCCTTGTAGATGTGAGAGATGGAGTGGGGGTGGTGACATTCCTCCCACGTGGAGAGATAATTATGGAGAAGAAGTGTTGTTATCAGGACCAGAAGTAGAAGATTTGCCCCCTAGTCAAAGGAAGTATATTTTGTACAACAAGTGGAAGAGGGTTAGGAGTGATTGCTCACATTATTTTGCGTAATGTTACATGGAAAGATCAGGGAGAATATAAAGTGGGGAGAATAAGTATTTGATACACTGCCGATTTTGCAGGTTTTCCTACTTACAAAGCATGTAGAGGTCTGTAATTTTTATCATAGGTACACTTTAACTGTGAGCGACGGAATCTAAAACAAAAATGTCGAAAATCACATTGTATGATTTTAAGTAATTAATTTGCATTTTATTGCATGACATAAGTATTTGATACATCAGAAAGCAGAACTTAATATTTGGTAAAGAAACCTTTGTTTGCAATTACAGAGATCATAACGTTTTCCTGTAGGTCTTGACCAGGTTTGCACACACTGCAGCAGGATTTTGGCCCACTCCTCCATACAGACCTTCTCCAGATCCTTCAGGTTTCGGGGCTGTCGCTGGGCAATACTTTCAGATCCCTCCAAAGATTTTATATTGGGTTCAGGTCTGGAGACTGGTTAGGCCACTCCAGGACCTTGAGATGCTTCTTACGGAGCCACTCTTTAGTTGTCCTGGCTGTGTGTTTCGGGTCGTTGTCATGCTGGAAGACCCAGCCACGACCCATCTTCAAATGCTCTTACTGAGGGAAGGAGGTTGTTGGCCAAGATCTCGCGATACATGGCCCCATCCATCCTCCCCTCAATACGGTGCAGTCATCCTGTCCCCTTTGCAGAAAAGCATCCTCAAAGAATGATGTTTCCACCTCCATGCTTCACGGTTGGGATGGTGTTCTTGGGGTTGTACTCATCCTTCTTCTTCCTCCAAACACGGCGAGTGGAGTTTAGACCAAAAAGCTATATTTTTGTCTCATCAGACCACATGACTTTCTCCCATTCCTCATCTGGATCATCCAGATGGTCATTGGCAAACTTCAGACGGGCCTGGACATGCACTGGCTTGAGCAGGGGGACCTTACGTGCGCTGCAGGATTTTAATCCATGACGGCGTAATGTGTTACTAATGGTTTTTCTTTGAGACTGTGGTCCCAGCTCTCTTCAGGTCATTGACCTGGTACTGCCGTGTAGTTCTGGGCTGATCCCTCACCTTTCTCATGATCATTGATGCCCCACGAGGTGAGATCTTGCATGGAGCCCCAGACCGAGGGTGATTGACCGTCATCTTGAACTTCTTCCACTTTCTAATAATTGCGCCAACAGTTGTTGCCTTCTCACCAAGCTGCTTGCCTATTTTCCTGTAGCCCATCCCAGCCTTGTGCAGGTCTACATTTTTATCCCTGATGTCCTTACACAGCTCTCTGGTCTTGGCCATTGTGGAGAGGTTGGAGTCTGTTTGATTGAGTGTGTGGACAGGTGGCTGTTATACAGGTAACGAGTTCAAACAGGTGCAGTTTAATGCAGGTAATGAGTGGAGAACAGGAGGGCTTCTTAAAGAAAAACTAACAGGTCTGTGAGAGCCTTAATTCTTACTGGTTGGTAGGTGATCAAATACTTATGTCATGCAATAAATGCAAATTAATTACTTAAAAATCATAGAATGTGATTTTCTGGATTTTTGTTTTAGATTCCATCTCTCACAGTTGAAGTGTACCTATGATAAAAATTACAGACCTCTACATGCTTTGTAAGTAGGAAACCTGCAAGATCGGCAGTGTATCAAATACTTGTTCTCCCCACTGTATGTGTACTTATTTAGTGCAAGCATTAACATTTGTTCCGGTTAAGAATTATTGGTTAAAAAGCTATGTAACTCGTAAGGTGACGCTTATGATGGAAGATTTAAAAGTATGTTGAAGCTTTCACAGTCACCAAAGGAGTTCAGGAGAAGTATATTACAGTAGCCACTCCAACAGTAAATAATATACAGAGGACATCTGTCACTTTCCCACTGGAAATAGTTAACAGAGTGATAATACATCAACTAAAGCAACTAATTTAACAGTAACTTTGAAAGAGATTAATGTTACGACGGCAATAACAAATTTAGGTAATGTGACACAGACACCAACAACAACTTTTCTGAAACTAAAGGATGTAGTAAGAGTGACTCAGGAGTTTATGATACAGATGGAGAGTGCTGTGAATGGTAGTAAGGATAGTGTTGAAATAGGAGAGCAGATGGTAGTAGAGAATGATGTAGATTCATCTGAAATAGTGCAGCAGAATACTATCATGGAGGTACAGGATGAGTTCTTTGATTTTGATGGATGACAAGAAGATATATCTGATCAATACCGCTCGTTAGGGAAGAGAGAAACTAAATGGAAGGCATATGGATTTGATTCTTCTGTTTTGCAAATTAAAGATGGATGGGCAGGTAGGAATCTATGGTTCCAGCAGTTAACTCATTCTGTAAGATCAGTGAGGAATCTTGAGGGTCCATGTCTGTTGAGAATTCCAGCACCAGGCACATGGGGTTCAATCATAGAGACGGTGGCTCAACGTCTATCAAGTACGTGTCAATCTTATGCTTTATCATGGCTGTTGTATCAGCAACAATCATTAACAGATACAATAATGTCGTTGTCGAAGCATTTGTTTTAGGCCTAGGTCTAAGTGTTCTTGGTTAAATGAATTACCCTATGTGAATAAGCTAGATCGGAAGGAAAATCAGTTAACAGCGATTCCTGAAGCATTGGAGGTGAAACCTGTGAGGGCTAAAAGCTGTTTTTTGTTCAAATAAAACGTATGATGGAAAGGGTATGTTTATGGGGAATATCAGATTGTGATGATTATATGATGACTTTGGGTAAGCATGAACATAAGGTTAGTAATGAGAAATATAATGTAACTTTTTATGTTCCAGTTAGTGAGAAGAGCAGGACTTTGATGGTGAAAGATCAGCTTTTGCCTGGTAATGTGACTATTGGGAATTTTAGAGATATGTGGTGGGGTTTGTGGTGATAAAGCATATTCTTACCCTATGGATGGACAGGATGTTGTTACATGTCGACGTTGAAGCTTCCATATGAGGTTTTTTACCATTAAAAGAGGGGAAGCACCGGACACAGATAAATCTGATTCTAGGTTTGGAAATAGGGGGAAAAGAGACATGGCGAAATTTCATAGTCTGGAAGCCTACCATTGGAGGATAAGTCTAGGAGAGAAGTGGGGACTTGGACTTTTTCCATGGGTATGGTGTAACATTTTTGGCAGATCACATTGATAATATTTTCTATACTTTGCAGGGTTTTGCAAATGAAACGATAAGAGGGTTTAACCTTCTGTCAAATACTCAAAGAAGTCACAGACTGACGCTGTTGAAACATGACATGGCTCTTGACTATATTTTAGCAAAACAAGGTGGCTTATGTTTGGCTATGAACTTGACGGGGGATGATTGTTATACTTTGATTTCCGATAGTTCCCGATAATATCACTAGTGTTATAGATGCATTGAAGAATATAAGGGATGCGTTTGGTAGATCTGAAGGAGCTGGATGGTCAGCGAAGGCTTGGTTGCAAGATCAGGCCCAGTGGGAGCAGTGATAGTTTCAGATTTTAGTGGCCGCTCTTATAGCGCTGTGTGTGATGTTTTGCTTTTGTACTTTGTTATTGACTTTTGCGAAGGCTATGATATTGAGATGGGTTGGAGTTGTGATGCCTGGAGAAAACACTTAGATGGCGTTGTTAACTGTTACTGATCTAGATGGAGATGAACAAGTGGGACTGGATGGAGTATTGATGGATAGATATCCATTTTGAATATCCGATAATTTTTTCACATGTTTTTACGTATTATTGTGATAGTTTAGTATTTTGTGATGAATCAAAGGGGGGAAATGGAATGTGATTCATTTTATACATCATTTTTATATTATTGTTGATATTGATGTTTTAATTTGCATGTGTTGTTTTGCACAAAGATACTGGTTGGTGTTTTCTTTTCTTCCAGAAGCATATGGGGGAATGTGTAGAGGGGATTCAAATACTCAAACATGGACAATATGAATGGACTGGAGGAAGTGGAACAAGGAAGGTGTGGAAATGTTCAGATTCCATCATCGACGTTTCATTGAAAGTCGACACTGCTGAGGAGATGAAGTGTAGTGGACTACATTCCAGTGTCTGCAATGATATATAGACATATTTGCATGTGTAATACATAATTTGTGTCCTATTCTTTCTGTATTAATTTTTGAAGAATGATATTTGCTGTTGTTGGGTACATGTGGGGATCTCAGACGTTGTTGTTTATTTCGTGGATGCTTAGGGATATTGGGTCTAGGCAGGACAGAGAGAATCCACAGGAGGGTCCGATGGGTCGACCAGCCTGAATATGGACATTTTTGATTGTATTTTGTTTTCTGAGGCTTTCAGGTGTATTCAATTGTATCATAGTTTAAAATGCATTGATCAAGATTTATGAATTGATCTGGAGTACTTAGGTGGTTGCCTGGGGCAGAGGGGCCGTGAGAGAATTTTACTGTCTTGATTGATTGATGGATATTTGGAAAGAAAGCTGCCAGACAAGTTTTTCGCTCTCACACTCCATAAAGATTTGTTCATATTTCATAGAACTGTATTTACACTCCATAGAAAAATGTGTTTACTCTCCATAAAAATTTGGTTTATTGCTAAAGTTACTCAATAAGAAAAAAAAAATATTTGTCATAATCCTATTCTTTTTGTTTTCGAGACTTAATTAGTCTCGAAAGGGGGAAATATGTAGTGTCTAAACAGTTTGTGACTTTTGTTGATGTTTGCAAATGGTGTGTTAGAGGAAGTATGTTAGGTGGCCTCCTGGGATTGGTTTATGGGAAAACACCCATATTATGTTACATAGGGCATAGGATATAAAATACCATGGTTGAAACAAAGGACGGGTAGTAACAACATATCAGAGATTGGGCCGGTTGTTCTCCAGATGTCTGCAGAAGTCTGTAAATTGGCGCTGAAATCTTCAATGTAATAAAAACTATTATAATCGAGGACAGTGTCAGCGGATTCCTTGTTCTCACAGCATAATTAACATCATTATTTAGTTACAACACCCCCCCAAAGCTCTGTCACCACTCTCAAAATGGAATTTGTCCGTTTTACTTACCCTCAAACTTTGGAATCAGAGGCTCGCTTCCACTCATTCAGCGTATCTTTACAAAGCTGTCCATTCATTGGCCTTGTCCTCTGCATTTAAGTACAGAAATAAAGACATTTTGAAAACATAGCTAGCTAGCTAGCTAAACTAACTTGGCTAAATCAAATTTAAGTTAAACTCTGTTAGCTAGCTAACAGAATTTGCATTCATCCTCCTCAAATTCACAAGTCTGACTAAAGCTGCACTGAAAACCAGTGCAGTAACACTAGCTAACTCAATCAATCACCATGCAAGCATGAGATAAACAAGCCAAATAGCTTCGTTAAATTAACCCAGATGGAGAATAAGTAAAATCTAGCTATGGTAACTTAGCTATTTAGCCAGCTACCTTAGCTAACGAGTGAAACAATGTCAGAGAGAGTCCAGAAGAAGTGTCAGACTAAGCTAAGGTAGCTAGTTAGCTAACTACACAGCCAGAGATAAACTACATGACCAGAAGAATGTGTACACCTGCTCGTCGAACATCTTATTCCAAAATCATGGGCATTAAAATGGAGTTGGTCCCCCCTTTGCTGCTATAAACAGCCTCCACTCTTCTGAGAAGGCTTTCCACTAGCTTCCATTCAGCCACAAGAGCAATAGTGAGGTCGGGCACTGTTGTTGGGTGATTAGGCCTGGCTCGCAGTCGCCGTTCCAATTCATCGTAAAGGTGTTCGATGGGGTTGAGGTCATGAGGCTCTGTGCAGGCCAGTCAAGTTCTTCCACACCGATCTCGACAAACCATTTCTGTATGGGCCTCGCTTTTTGCATGGGGGCATTGTCATGCTGAAACAGGAAAGGGCATCCCCTAAACTGTTTGCCACAAAGTTGGAAGCACAGAATTGTCTAGAAGGTTATTGTATGTTGTAGTGTTAAGATTTCCCTTCAATGGAACTAAGCGGCCTAGCCTGAACCATGATTAACAGCCCCAGACCATTATTCCTCCTCCACCAAACTTTACAGTTGGCACTATGCATTTGGGCAGGTAGCGTTCTCCTGGCATCCACCAAACCCAGATTCGTCCATCGGACTGCCCAGATGGTGAAGCATGATTCATCACTCCAGAGAACGCGTTTCCACTGCTCCAGAATCCAATGGTGGTGAGCTTTACACCACTCCAGCCAACGCTTGGCATTGTGCATGGTGATCTTAGGCTTGTGTGCGGCTGCTCGGCCATGGAAACCCATTTCATGAAGCTCCCAACTAACATTTATTGTGCTGACTGTGCTGATGTTGCTTCCAGAGGCAGATTGGAACTCGGTAGTGAGTGTTACAACCGAGGACAGACCATTTTTACGCTCAATGCGCTTCAGCACTAGGCAGTCCCGTTTCCACTTCACAATAACAGCACTTACAGTTGGCCGGGGCAGCTCTAGCAGGGCAGACATTTGACAAACTGACATCCTATGACGGTGCCACGTTGAAAGTCACTGAGCTCTTCAGTAAGGCCATTCTACTGCCAATGTTTCTCTATGGAGATTGCATGGCAGTGTGCTCGATTTTATACACCTGTCAGCAACGGGTGTGGCTGAAATAGCCGAATCCACTAATATGAAAGCATGTCCACATACTGTTGTGTATATATAGTGTATGTTTACATGTATTCAGCTCCAGGGATCACAATGGTGGAGCATAGACCTTGACGACGGCCACCACGTTCAGGAAAAGCCTAGTCGTTTTGAAGTGGATATTAATACACAGATAGAAGTGGAAATTAACCCCCTAGAGCTAGCTACCCAATTATTATATGACAAACTATTTAACCTGAATGACTATCAAATTCATAATGCTTAACGTTTGTTTCTTAACGTTTTTCATTGTTTTCAGTCAGCCAAAACACCCTTAGTCTGTTGAAATAACGTTAGCCGTTTTCTACTCGTCAGTCACACAGGCGCACTAGGTAGAACTAGAATACTTATAAGTATTTTTGTGGACTTCATGCGCTGGTGGCGGGAGATTTAAAAACACTGGCTGGATCAAATATCCATAGCTCAGCCATAATAACATAGCACCAACAATCCAACCTTGCTGTATTTAAAGAAAAACAAACCAACTATTGATCCAATGCCTGTAAACCCAGCAATTGGGTCAAACAAACAACCCAACATTTTTAGAGTGTAACTTACGTCACAAAGCCATGCATGCAAGAAGCCTTGACCTGTCTGGTGAACACACACATTTCTATGTCCTCAGTTTGATTGAAGGCCTCAATCTGTATTTTTGCCTTGTAACTGATTGCTTCTAGAAATAGAGAAGGAACAACACATGATATTGACATGCATATTGGTATTAAAAGACAGCAAAATATTCACCTTAAAAATCTAAATGTTTTAGGCAAATCATTAGTTAGCTAGCAAGCTACCTATCACATGAATTGTGCAAAAATATGATAGCTAACGTTAGCTAGCTAAGTGACAGCCAGTCAGTCAGTGGCGCTGACAGATTGAAACAGAGATTGAAAATGTGTTTCACTCTATCCCGTAAAACATGACATTGCTAACCAAGCATCATTTAGCTAAAGAAATGTAAAAGTTTATTAGGAGGTTTAATTAATAAGTTATACACTCACCTGACAACTTTGGTAGGTAGCTAGTTAGCTAAACTTAGTTCCAGTTTTCAAACAGATGTTTCTAATCCCCCTGATTGGTCATCAACGATTACTGGTCCTGGAACTTGTTGTCACAGATTCAAATTGAATCCTGAGAGAATTACTTGCCAGAAAAAACCCTCTGTCGAATTATTTGCAGGTAGTGGCAATAAATATTATTGTTGCCAAAGGTTTTCCGCCGATTCACCACTAGTGGCAAACTTTATACAATCTTTAGTTTGCAGCAAATGTGCCACAAACTTGCGGGAGGTTTGCAGCAACAAATTCATTTTGTAAGGGTACACTTAAATCAGAAGACCAACCTGTTGACAAATCAGTTAATTCCAAAAGTCCCCCCACCCTCATAGGGTTAGGGTTAAGACCGCTTCAGAAGAAATTGACTTTTCAATTAAAAAATACGACCTAAAGTAAAACATACATGGGTCACTCAGACGTTAATGCAACAAGCCACCCTAGCAGAGTGACAACCTGTCCCAGCTGTCCTAGGCCTTTGGGAGTATCTCCCTACTGGAGGTGAGAGGTGAATGAGCTTTGTGGTGAGGTAACAGTTCTGAGGCAGGATAAGGAGGAGCTGAGAAAGAAACTGGCAACAGTCGAGAGCATCATGAGAAGAGAAGTAGCTGACATTAGGGAGGAGCTACAAAGTGAGTTGTTCAGCAGTCATAGAATTCTACAACACAGAGACACCACCATCCACACTCTAAGAGAACAACTGGAGCCTACCACAACCCTCACTACCACACCCTCACATCCCCTAATCGCAATGCCACTGCTTCTTATAGTGAACCTACGGAAACTCACACAGGACTCAGCACAAGAGGTCAGTTAACCAGACCCAGTACAACTGTAGTCCCCTATAGCTCAGTTGGTAGAGCATGGCACTTGCAACGCCAGGGTGGTGGGTTCGTTTCCCACAGGGGGCCAGTATGAAAATGTATGCACTCACTAACTGTAAGTCGCTCTGGATAAGAGCGTCTGCTAAATGATTAAAATGTAAAAATGTAAACTAATTTTCCCACACCAGCACATTCGCCTTGTCAGATAGGTCTGACCAGACCTCCCCAAGATCCTCACATCCCAGTCCCAGAGCACCAGCGCCAGCAAAGCCATGCTGGAACCCTCAGGAGAGAGGAAGACAATGAAAGGCCACCTGTGGTCCCCACCCCACTCCATCCAAAGTACATCACTCCAGACACCACAGCCCACAACAGCAGCACACAGGCAGAGCACCCTATTGGACATTTCTCAGGGAGGAACTGCTATGCCCTGGCATGTCAGTCAGAAAGCTATGGTGCCCAACAACAGCAAGTGCCTTGCAATGTCTGTCAAGCAACAAATTAAATGGGGCCAAACATAAAATAATTCACACAGGTACTAATGATTTGATGGCAATAAGAGGACATGTAGCTCATGCAAAGCAACAAGCTGAAGAGAGATTTCCTATCACCAAAATCACTATGTCCACCCTGTTGCCACGTGGAGATTATTATTTAGCGCAACAACGCTGAGTGGCCTAGAGGCTGTGCTCTTTTGGACAATGTTTACCTAGTGAACCACCATGACATTCACACCCAGCTGATGTATGAGCTAGTACACTTGAACAAACAGGGTGTCAAGGTGTTTGCTAGGAAACTGAAAGAACCTGCTCTGGGACAAAGCAAAAACCAACATATATCCTCCAAGATCACGACCACCAGCCCCCACCCAGAGAGACAAGCACCGCCCTACACCACCGGGCCACATCCAGAAAGGTCAGCTCTACCCTGCACCAACAGGCCCCATCCAGAGAGGCCAGCTCCACCCTACATCAGGCCCCATCCAGTGCGACCAACACAACCCTGCACCATCGGGCCCCTTCCAGAGAAGCCAGCTTGACCCCACACCACCATGCCCCATCCAGAGAGTTTAGCTCCACCCTGCACCATCGGGCCCCTTCCAGAGAGGACATCTCCATCCTACACCATTGGTTCCCTTCCAGAGAGGCCAGCTCCACCCCACACCACCAGGCCCCATCCAGAAAGGCCAGCTCCACCCTGCACCATCGGGCACCTTCCAGAGAGGCCAGGTTGACCTCGGCCCATCCAGATAGGCTAGCTCCACCCTGCAATATCGGGCCCCTTCCAGAGTAGACAGCACCCCCCCACCCCACTACCCCCCATGCTAACAGGACAACAACCCAATCAGAAGAGACCAACAGTCCAGCAAGACAGCTACAGTGCCTTCAGAAAGTATTCATACCCTTGACTTACTCCACATTTTGTTGTGTTACAGCCTGAATTCAAAATTTATTAAAATATTTATTTTTCTCTCACCCATCTACACACGATACCCCATAATGACAAAGTGAAAACATGTAAATGAAAATGAAATACATAAATATCTAATTTACATAAGTATTCACACCTCTGAGTCAATACTTGACAGAAGCACCTTTTGACAACGATTACAGCTGTGAGACTTTCTGGATAAGTCTCTAAGCGCTTTCCACACCTGGATTGTACAATATTTGCCCATTATTATTTTCAAAATTCTTCAAGCTTTGTTAAATTGTCTAGCAATGATCAACAACCAATCATTTTCATGTCTTGCCATAGTTTTTCAAGATTTAAGTCAAAACTGTTACTCGGCCACTCAACAACATTCCTTGGCCTTGTTTTAGGTTATTGTCCTCCCAGTGTCTGGTGGAAAGCAGACTGAACCAGGTTTTCCTCTAGGATTCCAGTTCTCTTTTATCCTGAAAAATTCCTCAATTCTTAACGATTACAAGCATACCCATAACATGATGCAGCCACCACTATGCTTGAAAATATGGAGAGTGGTACTCAGTAATGTGTTGTGTTGGATTTGCCTCAAACACAACACTTTGTAATCAGGACAAAAAGTTAATTGCTTTGCCATTTTTTTTGCAGTATTACTTTAGTGCCTGGTTGCAAACAGGATGCATGTTTTGGAATATTTGTATTCTGTATAGGCTTCTTTCATTTCACTCTGTCAATTAGGTTAATATTGTGGCATAACTACAATGTTTTTGTTCCATCCTCAGTTTTCTCCTATCACAGCCATTAAACTCTGAAACCATTTTAAAGTCACCATTGGCCTCATGGTGAAATCCCTGAGTGGTTTCCTTCCTCTCTGGAAACTGAGTTAGGAAGGACGCCTGTATCTTTGTAGTGACTGGGTGTATTCATACTCTATCCAAAGTGTAATTAATAACTTCACCATGCTCAAAGGTATATTCAATGTCTGCTTTTTATTTTATTTTTACCAATACTGTAGGTGCCCTTCTTTGTGAGGTATTGGAAAACCTCCCTGGCCTTTGTGGTCGAATCTGTGTTTGAAATTTACTACTCGACTGAGGGACCTTACAGATAATTGTAATTGCACACAGAGTGAGCCCATGCAACTTAGTATGTGACTTGTTAAGCACAACTTATTTAGGCTTCCCATAACAAAGGGGTTGAATACTTATGACTCAAGAAAGTCCAAGGC
>JAGTTL010000690.1:0-30646 GCA_036851935.1 Coregonus suidteri | reverse complement strand
AAAGCCATAATATTCCCTTTTCATTTTGTACTTTCACTATTTCCCCATACGTTTCATTTCAAAAAGGACTTTTTCTTCCCAATAGAAGACCCTCTCAATCACTACCGCTAATACACACGGATACTCTAAACAATGTTTGTTTTACCCCTATTTAAAGGTTTAAAAAAAAAAACACAAAAAACATAATTTCCCCATTTTGGAAAGGCATTGTTTGCTTTTTAGTCTCCCCAAAACAAGTTACTCTTAATACGTATTACCAATTCTGGGATATTCATTTTCGTTCACACTTTTTAAATGTCTATTATTTTAAGATAAAACAGTAATGGCAAATTTAAAAAATCATGGGCCCCAATTCAAAGGGAAAAGAGAAACTTGGAGGGAGTTTCCTTTTTAAGGGGGTCTCGAGACTAGGTTTTTTTCGTGATCAAAAAATTATTATAACTGGGTAGCACTGCCATCAGTCATGAGATGGGGCTCTGCCCCAAAATAAGTCGGCACCGAGAAAGGATAAAACTAGCCTTAATTTTATTTAAAAATTTTTAATGTTCAACTTTCTTTGGGCTTATTTAAAGGACAGGGGTTTTTTTCAAAATGATTAAGGGTGGAAGAAATCCATAAGCTTTTACATTTTTATTGGTTAGGGGTAAGCAAGCCCGTATTTTCCCAAAAGTGGATATTTTCCAATCTTTGTTGAACTTTTTTTTCCCAGACCCTTTAGACATTTTATACAATGTTTTAATTTATTTTATCAAATGACCAAAAAGGGGACCACTTAAAACATTTCTCAGAAAACTTTTACCCCACTTCGTTGTTACGGTGGGATGCAATTGTAATTCATTTTTTTATTGAAATTATCAAATCTATAGAACCCATTATACTATAATACATTGTGATTTTTATCAAATCTCAGAAACCATCATACATTCATACAGCATATTCGTAATAGTCCTCTTCTTTCATATCTTCACATCACACAGAATCCCTATATAACGTTATCAATAAAATTTTGGTATTCACATCCACACCACCAACAACGTCCAGCGCAGCCCGCCCGAGAGGAAAAACTATCATGTTCTGAGGAATTCAGTAGTCCCAGACTAAGTGGTCCCAGAACAGGGTCCCAGACCACATAGACAATTCCCAGAAATCCGGGTAGACAGCTGCGGTGGGGCTTCTTAAAACAGCCCTTACCATCTTAGTGTTACCTAAAAAATTTCAATGGTTCCCTGTCAGTGCTCATCCCTGTAGATCGACAGGCGATGGGGGAAAAGAACCCCTTGAAAAACCTTATAGTTTCAAAAAAACTAGCTCACACGGGAAAGGGTTTGGGGGTTTTTAAATTTCAGAACGCCCCTTTTCACACCCACACGGGAACCCCTTAAAATAACTTTATAAACTTAGGAAATTTCACACCCCCACACCACTCCATGTGCATTTTAAACGATTCTGTCTTTAATCCTATGCAACATAGGGACCCAACATTTAGGAGGGGAGTCTTTTAAAATCTTTTTTAAACCCCACTCCACAAATTTCTTTTTAAAACCAAACTAAAAGGTTTGGGGCAAGTGGGTTTTGGGACATCTACTTTGTGCGGGACACAAGAAATTTTTTCCAACAATTGTTTACAGCCCAGATTATTTCACTTATAATTCACTGGGGGTTTCAGAAGTTTACATACACAAAGGGTTGGACTGTGCCAAAAAACAGTTAAAAAAATTTTCCGAAAATGAGGTCAGGTTTTAGAAGCTTCTGAAGGCTAATTTCTTTTTTGAGTCAATTTGGGAAAGATGAAACCTGGATGTTTTTTAAAGGGCCTACTGTAGTGTCTAAAGGCTATTGATTTTGCTGATTTTTGAAAATGGTGTAATAGATGAATTTTTTATTTGTTTTGGGCAAAGGGCATTTGGAAAAGCTTTGCTACATGGGTTTTTTGGGAAAGGGGGCATTTGGAGATATTAAACCCGGGGATTGGTTTTTTTAAAAATCACCCCATATTACGTCACATTGGATAAAAATATTTGTGTTTTAAACAAAGGACGGGGGGAGAGGGGAAAACATATTGGATAAAACAGTTTGGGCCCTTTTCTCTCCAGATAAAACTGCAGATATTTTTAAATTAATACTGTGAATTTTGAACAAAAAAATCTTTATAATAAAAAACAGTGTAAGCGGATTCTTATCATCAGGGGATTATCAGAAAACGCGTCTTGGCCCACAAAATTTTAATGGCGACGAGGATTTGGGACGTGCTACGTTTTTTTCTCAGCATTCCATTCATGGGCTACGCAATGACTCCCGCTAAAGACCCCGGCGAAAAGGTGAGATTACTCACATTTCTTTGGGGGGGGGGTTTGGTTCGTGTGTTTGTGTCTGTGTTTTTTAAAGAGGAAACCGTCAAAGGACTTGTTGTGGGCGCTTTGCTTTTTATTTGCTGGGGGATAAAGGGCCCGTTCAAAATTTCTCCCTTTGTTTGCTTTTGGGAACAACGCAAACGGGGGGGAGATTTTTATAGGAATTTTTGGGCCCACGGGAAACAAAACATTTTTGGTTTGGGAAAAGGTGTGAGAGAGGGGTCCAGGAAAAGCATGAAGGAAAAAGGGCCCAGGAAAAAAAGGGAAAACAGTATATTTTTGGACGCCTTTTAAATTTTAAAGGAACCCCTTTAAAAGAAGGGGATAAATTGAGGGCCCCAATAAATTTCTTGAAGTTATTAGTTTAACTCTCAAGCCCCATTTTGGGGGAACGCAGTTTGGGTAGGAAAAAATATATAAATTTGTTGTTTACCGACCCGAATCTGTTTGACGAAGAAATTTGTCTGAAGTAACCCTCTTTTTTGAATGTCAAACAATTGAGGTAGCAAAAATTTTAGCAAAGGAATATAAAGGAAAATAGGAAGGGCCCGGGGGTTAAGCATGCTTAGTGTATTGTATGAACGGATGCATTCCTCTTAAATTTTGTGGGTTGGGGAGATGAAGAGAGCCTTTTGGTGTGTGTGGGTTTTTTGGGGGGGAAAAAAAAATAATAAAATAAAAAAGGCTCTGTGTTTTTTAAAACTGTTGTTTTTTCGATTTTTTATGTTAGGATAAAATCTTTTAGAAAAATTTTTTACACTATATCTATATATATTTTGGGTTGAGAACAGGGTTTTTTGTAAGAAGTTAAGCCCCTAGAATAAATTTAAAGCCCCAAAGAATGAATTTAAAGATTAAAAATCTTATGAGTCTCTGTTTTTTGGAGAACATTAATAATTTTTTAATATAAAAACCTATGACCCCCCTGGAAGGGCAAAAGTTAAAAAATCATATGGTCCTATAAAAAGAAAAACGTTTACTAACTAATCATGAGCCCAGGGGGGATTTTTTTAAGAGTGCATAGAGATTTTTTGTAATTGAAAAAAACATAACTATAGGTTAAGTGAAAGAAACAAGGGGGAAGTGGGATTTTTTCTGTGTTTTTCGTGTTCGTTGGTGAGTTCGGTAGAGTTTTGGGGTTTGTCTATGGGGGGGGAAAAGACGGAGGACAGCGGGTTGTTCCCTTTTGGGGTTTTCCCTTTTCACTCTGAAATCGAAATTGGGGGACTGAACTGCGCACGCTTTGGGTTTTTATAGTTTAGAGTTAGAAAGACAGGGGGGGAGGGAGCAGACAGGAGACTTGCACACAAGGGGAAAGTGTTCTTGTTTTTTGAAAAAAACTGTTGCTTACTATAAAATTTTTTGGTTTTATGGGTTTGGGGTTGGGAATGAGAGTTTAAAATTGAGGGAAATTTAAAAAAAAAATAATAAAAAAAAAAATAAATAAAATAAAATGTTATTGAGTTTTTATAATTTTCCTTTTTTAAAGCTTTTTGTTTATTTTTTAGCGTGAATTGAATATAAGATCAAAAAAAAACAAAAATTTTTTTGGTTCTTTTTTTTTCCTTTTTTTTTTCCCTGTCATATGGGGAGCGAAAAGGGAGGAGAAGAGAGAGAGAGAGAGAAGAGAGAGAGAGAGAGAGAGAGAGGAGGTGGGCCCAGTACAAAGGGGACAAAAACCCCAGCCCAAATAAAGGCCAGTACGTTTTTATCCAAAAAAACCTACTTTCCCTTAAGGATTTTAATCCCAAACATTTGTATCCCATGGGAATTTCATTTTTGTGACCATTTCACGGGAATTTGGGAAAACAGATGATAAATTTGATTTTAATTGAAAATTGACTTATAGATTTTTTGGGAATGACTTTTTTTAAATTGATTTGTTTTGGAAACCCGGGCTTTGCCCATTATTCTTTTAAAATTAAGGTAATTGGGGCTTATTAAGAAAATTGGGTTTGTGAGTACTGTAGTTTTGCAGGTTTTAGAGGTCTTTTTTTTTGGGGGATTCCCTTGAATTTGGGACTATTTTCCCTTTATTTTTTCCTTTGATCGGAGTGGTAAAGACTCCCCACTAATCAAAAATTTTGGGTAAAAAAAAAATTTCTTTAAAAAAATTGATATATTCAAAAATTTAATTTTAATTATTTTAAAAAAAAAAAAAAGAGAAAAAAAAAGGGGGAAAAAACCACATAAACAGGGGCGTTAAAATGGGGAAAAAAGGAAACACCAAAACTCCCCAAAAGCAAACTCCTTTGATTTTGAAACAGAATAGTAATCCTCTATTTAAGGGTTTATAGAAAAGATTACCCAAAAAAAAAAATAAAAACGTTTGGCCTGCCTTTGAAAAAAACCAATGGCCGTGGAAGGGACTCTTAACCGAGACTCAAAAGAAATGCAAGGTTTGAAACCCACGTATAAGGAAGACCAAAAAAAAGGGGGAAAAAAAGGGAAAAAAACTACGCAAAAAAAAAAAAACAAAGAGGGGCTGGGTTTTTCTAAAGCTTTTTGAAAATAAAGGAAAAAAACTGAAAAAAAGATACAAAAGAAAGAGGAAAAGGGGTACAGGAAAATGGCCAAAAAGAGGTGAAGGTGACAAAAAAAAGTATTTGCGGGAAGTAAATACACCTTTCTACATAGGGATTCAAAAAAAAAACACCCCCCCCTTTATGAGAAAGAAGCCAATTTTAAAGGGACGTTTATCCTCAGCTTCCAGTGATCATTCAGGGGGTGATTTTTGCATCAGAGATGAAGAGAACAAAAAATTTAGAGAGAGGACAAGCAAAAAAAGACCATAAAGATGAACCCAAAAACTCCAAAAGCGGGAAACAAAACGAGATGTTGGGGGGACAAAGGGGTTAGGTGGGGGTTTCAAGGGGGGATGGAACTTGATGATGATGATGATGATGATGATGATGATGATGATGATGATTCAGGGGGGAGCCCAAAAAGAGATCTGGGGGGATAGCCCCCGTCATCAGACAGGGGTTTGGGCCCCAGAGCGGAAAGAAGGGGTGAGGGAATTTGGGAAGAAAAAGAATAAAAAGTGATTGGGTGCTTTTTGAAAATAAAAGATGGAGACAAACGAGAAGATTTGGGATTTTTAAAGGGGCCCTTCATTTTCCCAAGAGGATTTTATCCCCAAGCCCAACCCACAGAAAAAAAAATTAAAAAAGAGATATGGGCCCGAGGGCGTACATTCCTTTTAAAAGGGCCCAATAATTTAGAAGAAGTAAAAGAACTGGAAGAAAAACCCAAAAGAAGCTGAATACCGAAGGAAAAAAACTGCTGAAAAAAGAATCCCAAAAACTGAGAAAAATTTAAAAATTTGGGGGCCCAAGGGAAAGAGGGAAATAGTAAAAAAAAAAATTATGCCGGGGGGATCATTCGAGGAAAAAAACCTAGAATATAAGCCTTTGCAGAAAAAACCGATATGTCAGAAAAAGGGGGAAAAAACTGCCTACTTTTCAAGATGGACCCATATCCTTGGTTTCAAATTTTGGAAGAAATTACGGGGGGAAAAACAGTCTGCCATAGGAGACATTAAGAGACTTTTGGAAAATTTCCCCTTGGGATTCCAGGCAGGAAAGAAATTTTTCAGAGAGTGGACTTCATAAATATGTGGGAATGTGTGAATGATCTAAATTTGTTGGCGCAAGAAGGAATCGGCTTTTGGAGAGCACTGAAAGATACTTTTTCCAAACAAATGTGCACCCTGAAAACATTTGTTTGGACCCACTAGGACAAAAAAGAAAATCCGAGAGCCTACGTGCAAGAGTTCATCAATTTGTGGAGAAATATTCCCGGGAAAATGACCCAGATGGAGTCAAATTGGGGGATAAATTTCTTGAGACAAAAACTACAGAGGGGACTGCCCTTACCGGTAAGGAGAAAAACTGGCAGAGGGGGTTGGGATTGGGAAAAGAATGAAAAAATGTGCCCTATCCCAGTTTCAAAAGGGCCCTCAAGGGTCTTTTTCCCGGAAAAAAGGAACAAAAAACCCAGAAAGAACAGGACCAAAAAACCCTTCTCAAAAAAATCAATAAAATTTAAAAAATGGTGGGAATAAGAAGGGAAGAAAAAAAGTTTTTGGGTTATCCCAGAACATTTGTAGCCCAAAATAAACAATCACTGCCAAGTTCAAACAAACCCATTTCCCAACCCCCAAAATTTGTCCCAGACCCCAAATGGGGGACCAGTTTTTTCAACCCACACCCCAGTTTTGGCCCAGAGACAAAAATTGGGGGAGGAAGGGGGGACGAGAAGGGTGGGGAAGAGGAAGAGGGGGGAAAAGTTTTAAAAGCCCCCTTCCGCAATTTTCAAAAGGGTGTGTTTAATTTGGACAGGTTGGTCATTTTGCCCGTTAGTGAAGGGCCAAAAGGGGGAAACACAGGGGGAATTTTCAGAGGAAGTACGGGGGCCCAGTCAAGATCATCTGGGGGACGGGTAAACCCCTTATAGGGGGCCCGGAGAAAAGGATTCTAGAGGTCCCCAAAAAGATCCGAAAGGGGGGGTCAGCGGGTAGCTCAGGCCCGGGAAAAAAGACCCAAAAAATTTGAGGTGAAAAAGTAAACAAACGACCTTTGGAAAAGTGTTTGGCGGATAGCGGAGCTGCTTTTCCCTGTGTGGGCCTGAAGAGGTCCCAACTTTCCCCTAGCCCAAATTTCCCAACTAATTAGGCCCAATCGGTTTTTGAGGGATAAAAAAAGCTGATTCCTCTTAGGGAAAACCAATTGAGCTTGCTATAAAAAATCAGAAAATTAAAAATACCCATACTAGTACAAAAATACACCTTTGCATTTTTGGGGAAAGAGATGCATTGTGTAAATTGAACGTACAAAAAAAAAGGTACACCAGACGGCTGTTGGTAGAGATCCCAAAAGGGAAAAAAATTTTTAATCAATTGCGATGAGGGCCCAGAGTGGTTTCTTTTTCAGAAATTCCGGTTTGGAAATCTCAGTAAAGATTTTTTGAAGCAGGCAAGATATGGGAGAAATTCATTGGGGTAAAAAACATGCCAGATGCGGGGTTTCCCGGGAAATATCCATCTCATTGTACGCTCAAGTATTTCAAGAGGCCCCCCAATGGGGCCCTCAGAGGAATGGCTGGCATCAACCAAAGAAAGTTCAATTTATTTTCAGTTGCATAATTTTAGGACCACAAGGAGCAGTTTATGAAGATAAACACAGACGATTATCTGGATAAAAAAAATTTGGGAGTTTGGGAGAAGAGTGTCCCACAGTGACCTTTTTGGTTTTAAAAAGGCTATGAGCAGAAGAAAATGGGAGAAATGAGGGCCCAGAAGCAGGGGGAAACCCGGTTTTTCATACCAAATGAAAAGGAATTTGGCGATCGGAGGACTGAAGATCACGTTTTCTCAAAATCATAAATTTCGGCTAAAGGACAAGGAGAGCCACCAGCTGAGGATAACACACGAATCATTTGAAAGTGTGAAGATGGTTTTCAGACCCTTTTGAAAGGGGGAGATTTTGAAAACAAGTTCCAGAATTTCTGTGGTCTCAACCCCAGTACCGATATTGGATTTGTGAAATCGCCCAACCGGGGGGAAAGTTGAATTTTCGACCAGGAGCCAGACCCCCTTTGGGAAGAATCAGACCCTTTGAAAGAGGGAAGCAACCCAAGGGGATCGAACCAAAAAATTTGAAGGACTTTTGAAAGAGGTTTTTTAAAAGGGGAAAAACAAAAACCCTCAGAGAAAACACACCTTGTTCCCTTTTTAAAAAAAACCAAAGGAGAAACTTATCGTGGGGTTTCATGATTTGAGAGCGGTGAAAAAGGGAGTAATGCTTTCCAGGGGAAAAGTCCCAGACCCCCCATACCTTGTTACCCCAAAATTTCCCCCTGATGGACACTTTTTTACGGTTTTAGTTTTTGTGGTGCTTTTTTTGGGTTTTTCCATTATTTAGAGAGCCCGGGTTTATTTGGGTTCACATATAAGGACGGGTTCTATGATTTACAATCGTTTCCCAAAGGGGCCCTTCGGCACACCCCCGCACATCTTCAATAAAGTTTTAAAGGGGAAGTTTTGGGGTAGGGATAGATCAGATATTGCAAAGCACTGTCATTCAGTATGTAGATGATATAATTATCGCTCACGGGATAAGGAAAATGTCATAGAGACTAAATTTAAAATTGCACAGGTATGGCAAAAAAGGGGGACAAAGGGTTTTCACAAAAAAAGGGTTGAAATATTCCAGGAAAAGGTTTGTTTATTTGGGTCAAAAAAATAAGGGCAGGGAAAACAGAAGCATTTGGTGGGAAATTTGGAAGTTTTCTTTAAGGGCCCCCGAAGCCTAGAACTGTCAGAGAGTGATGACTTTTCTTGGAAATTGTGGATATTTTTCCCGTTTGGGGTTTGAGAGTATGCTATTTTGGGACAGGCCCTTTTTTTGGAGCTATGATTAAGGATACGGGGAAATGGTCAACTCCATAGAAACCCTTTCCTGGAAACGGGAAAGGGCCCTTGGGGCTTTTTGAAACGATCAAACAGAGGTTGCAGGAGGCAAACCCGCCCCCACATTACCAGACTACTCTAAGAAATTTTTTTCTTATGTGTCATTCTATGGAGGTAAATATGAGTGCAGTTTTTTGTCAGCCCCCCAGGCACGGGTGAATCCTCAGGCCCATTTCCTAAATAAATTTAAATGCTATTCAGAAATGAACAGGACTACCACTGTGTACAGAGCAATGGGGGAGTAATTAAGTTAACAAAGCATCATCTGTTACAAGGGGACCCCCGTAAAAAAATTCTTTTCCCCTCATAGTCCCCAGAAATCTTTTGAAATTTGGGAAATAACATTTTACTAGCCTAGGGGTCAGAGACTATCACAGGCTCTTAGAGCAGGAAAATGTCCCCTATGAGGGGTGATACGGTGAATCCAGCCGGGGAAATTTTCCAATTCAGAGGGGTGGGAGCCACATGATTGTGTCCCAAAAAGCAGAAAAAAAACTCAAGGCTTTGATCAGATTTTCAAGCCCTTTTCCCTTTTCGTGAGGGAGACCTGGAGTATTGGGGCTGATGGGGCTTGTTTTCGTTTGGGAGAAAATTTTGCAAAACTATGCATAGTCCCAAAAACCCAAGGAAAATGGATTTGTCGTTTGAAAAAAGGGTGAATAACCACAGCCTGGTCTGCAAACTTTTGAAATTTTGGGGGGTAACCGAAGCATGTTGTTAGCAGAAGGGGAAACGAGGTGAAGGGGTAATTAAATTTGGGTTCAAGGGATATGCAAAATAGTGTATGTCATCTGTTCGGAGCAGTGTGGAAAGGGCGAGGGTTTTTTAAAAAAACGGATGGTTCTCCGAAAACAAATCATGGGCAAATAATGAAAAAATGTTACCCGCCTTTATGAAGCCTACAAAAGATAGCGATAGTAATTTTTGCAGCTCATAGGACAGATGTGGGCAAAAGTTACACCCAAAGGGGAAAAAAAGGGCCCGATGAAGCTTTCAAAAGCCCCCCACGGAGCGGATAATTGGGCAAAGTTTTTTGGCAATCAAAGCAGTGGACTTTGGGAAAACAAAATTTGCCTTTAAAGGGTGTGATTTTGATGCAGGAAGCTGCTTCTACCCAAACGACAAACAGTTATGTTTTACCGAGGGGCCGTTCCCAAAAAGGGTACTGGTTTTGTGGAGAAACCCTGAGGGGTTTAAATGCGCCTCCCGGGCCTATTTGGTCTGATGATTCAGGAAGAACCCTGGATTTGCATGTTGCAAAAGGGGGGGGGTTAAAAGAAAATACAAAAAGGGGGTGGTTGTTGGGCACCATTTTGCTTGAACAAGTTGAAATAGTCATAGGGAGGGGCACCCAAAAAGTCTGAAAAACAATGTTCGCAGGGGGGTGATGTTTTTGGCCCCCTTTTCCCACACCGAGAGGTCCTATGCGTGAGTTTGGGTTTTCGATTTGTTGATATTGGGTTTAAAAAAAATTGATGGGGGAAAAAATAAATGTTGGTGGGGTTTTAGATAGATTTTCACGTGGGGGAGGCCTGTCCCCAAAAAAAACGAAAGGATGCTCAGCGGTTGCCAAATTTTGTGCAAAGAAGTATAAAACAGGGGGGATTTTTCCAGGACCCAATATTTCCCCAGACAAATGGGGAAAGAATTTGGGGGAAAAAAACATAAATTCACCCTTGCAAAAAAGGGGGTTGCAAAAAAATTGGGAATTAAACCCCAAATTTTAAAGGGATTTTAAAAAAAATTTTTAAAAAAAGGGGTCTGAAAAAACGCATTTTCAAAAATTTTCCAGCATACGGGTCTAAAAATGGATCGGCCTTTCCTTTTGCATTTAAAGGTTTTGCGCTCAAGTGAGTTTGGGGTGATCTACGTATGACACCCCCTTTAAAATGGTCACAGGAAGAAAGGGGTGCCCACCTTGTTTGCGGGGCAAGCGGAAAAGGGCCAAGCTTGGCTCTCTTGGAAGATGAAATGAGAGCGGCGTTACATATATGCCAATTTTTAAAAAAGCTGTCCACATATGTTTCTGACAGGCAAAAAAAAAGAAGAGGTGCCCGGAAAAAAGCTGGTGAGCAAAAAGGAGTAAAGGCAAAACCCGGGGGGCAAAGGGGTTTTGTGAAGGTATTTAGAAAGGGAAGGGGGGTATAAAGAACGCGTGAGGGACCCTTTTAAGGTTGTTTGTAGTACTGGAAAAGTGTCCAGGGTTTAAAAGGGTCTCCAAATTTGGGATATTTTTCACATTGGGTTAAAGCGCCTGGAAAAAGTAGGGGCCCCGCACAGGGGAACAGGAGTTTAAGGCTCAAGAGGCAGGGCGAAAAAATAGGGGGAAAAACAGGTGGGAAAGGGGAGGGTGCCGGGCCCAAAATCCCGAGTCAAAAAACCCCAAAGGGGGAGATTGTTCATGGTTTTGGAAAAAAACATTGATGATATTTTGTACATTTGATGATGGGCCCGAGATGAACCCGCGATGGATGGGAAAAGGGAAAAAAGATTTGGGGGGGCATTGATTTTCAATAGTCCAGAAACAAAAGGAATTAAATTTTAGTGGAATGTGGAAAACCCCGGGGGATCACCCAAAGGGGAACTCTGTTACAAAGGGGAAAATTTATGATTTAGTTAGACAAAGTAGGCCCCCGACACTAGGAGAAAAAGTCAGACCAAAACGTTACGAAAACTAGGGTAGAAGTAACCCTAGGAAAATCAGCTCGCTTCCATGCCCCCGTGCACGAGAGAGAACAGTGGTTTAAGGGAAATTTTGGTTCAGTGGGAAGACAACCCTGGAGGAGTTTTTTTGATCTGTTAGGAGCAGTTCATTTAGAAAGTTGCGTTGCTGAATGAAAAAGAGAAGAATGAAGATTGAGGGGGGGATTTGTACTCTCTATGTGTACAATTCCCCGCAGGAGGGTCAAGGTGATTATTAAAAAGTTTTTTTATAAAACCACAGTTTGAAAATGAGGGGTTAGAGTCGGGACTGAGAGTTAAGTAGTGGGCACTAGTGGGATAGGGTGGAAAAAACAATAAAGAGCTCAAAGGATAGGGAAAAAAGAGAACCCCCAAAATTTTGGTTTTAAAAAACAAAAACTTCAACCTAATGCAACAACAGTAAAAAGCAATTTAACTCTTTCAACATTGCCCGTGGGTTTTAAAACTATAAAGGGATCACATTCATTACAAGGGCCTCAGAAAATGTTTCCCAAAACCAATTTTTGAAAAAGAAGTCATTAGAAACTAGGATGGGTGGTTTAAAAACCCCTCTTCCTTTTAGAGTGAAAGACGGAGTGGGGGGGGGTGACATTCCTCCCACGGGAGGATTTAAATTTTGGAGGGAAAAAGTGTTTTTATCAGGGAAAAGAAATAGAAAACTGTGCCCCTAGTCAAAGGAAGTATTTTGGGAAACGATATTTAAAAAGGGAAGGGGGGTTTTTGGTGAATTTCCCCCCTCATTTTTCGTAAAATTTTCATGGGGAAAAATCAGGGGGGAAATTTCTTGACTTTTTTAGAGCCCGATTTAAATTTGTTCCGGTTAAAAATTTCTGGTTTTGGGAAGGGGTAAAGAAAACCCCTAAGGTGAGCTTTTTGATAGAAAAAATTTTTAAATTTTGTTGAAGGGTTTTCCCCAGTTACCAAAGGAGTTCAGGAGCAGTTTTACTACAGTTTGGTACTCCAACAATAAAAAAAAAACACAGAGGCCCTCTGTAACTTTGCCAACTGGACTAATTAAAAGTGTTAAACATCAACTAAAGCACTATTCAACAAAACTTTGGGAAAAAATGAAAAGTTTCAACAGCGATAAAAACGGGCCCCCGGAAAAAAAGGGAAAAGACCCCCAAAAAAAACTTTCCTGAAAAATAAAGGATTAGGGAAAGTGACTCAGAAGTCTGTGATACAGATGGAGAGTGCGTAAATGGTTTGAAGGATAGTTGTTGAAATAAGGAGAGCAGATGGTGAAGGAAAAATGTACCTTCATCTGAAATAGTGGAGAAAACTATCCCGGGGGTTTCATGATGATTTTTTTGATTTTTTATGGAAGACAAGAAGAATATCTGATCAATAACCCCTCGTTAGGGGAAAAGAGAAAAATAAATGGAAGGGGATTGGATTTTAATCTTTTGTTTTTTCAAATTAAAGATGGAAAGGGGGAGGGAGGAAAACTATGGTTCCCGCAGTTTAACTCATTTGAAGATCAAATGAGGAATCTTGAGGGGCCCCTGTCTGCTGGAATTCCTTTACCAGGCCGTGGGGTTCAAACTTAGAGACAGTGGGTCAAACCCCTATCAAACCCCCGTGTTCAATCTTATGCTTTTTCATGGTTGTTGTATCAGCAAAATCAGTTAAAAAGATATGATGAGTCATTGTCGAGGATTTGTTTAGGCCTAAGTTTTTTTCTTTTGGGAAAGAAATTTCCCTATGTCAATTTTTTAGATCAGAATGAAAATCAAATTAACAGCGATTTCCCGAAGCTTTGGGGGGGTGAAACCAAAAAAAGGGGTAAAAAGCTGTTTTTGTTCAAAATTTAAAAAATATGAGGACCAGGTTTTTTATGGGAATATCAGATTTGATGAGATTGGGTGACTTTTGGGGAAGCAGAAGTTAAGGGTTTGTGGTTGAGACATATAAAAAAAACTTTTTTTTATGTTCCATTTAGTTTAAAAACAGAAGGAAATTTATGGTAAAAAATCACTTTTGCCTGGAAAAGTGACTATTTGGGGAAATTTTTGAGATATTTTGGGGGGTTGTGGTGATAAAAACATATAATTTTTACCCCATGGGTGGACAGGATGTGTTTCCTGTCGACGTTGAAGCTTCCATATGAGGTTTTTTACTATTCAAAAGGGGAAAGGGATCGGGGCACTGTAAAAATTTATTTTAGGGGTGAAAAGGGAAAAAGGGACAATTTCATAGTTTTGGGGGTCCCACCATTGGAGGGGTAAGTCTTTGGAAGGGAATGGGGACTTGGAAATTTTTCCATGGTATGGTGTAACATTTTTTGGAAGATCACATTTATAATATTTCCCATAAATTTGCAGGGTTTTTCCCCAAAAAAGAAACGATACGAGGGTTTACTCTTTTTGTCAAATATCAGAGGAAATCACAAGGGCTGAGCTGTTGAAACATGACATGGCTCTGACTATTTTTTTAGCCAAAAAAAGGGGCTTAAAAGTTTGGCTATGAATTTTAAGGGGGATGATTGTTATACTTTGATCCCCTTTATAGTTCCCATAATTAAATAGTGTTTTTAAAAGGGATTTAAGAGTATAAAAGGGGTGGTTTTGGGCGTTGAAGGAGGGGAAAGGTCAGCGAAGGCTTGGTTGCAAAATCAAATTTGGCCCCTGGGAGCAGTGATAGTTTGGGTTTTGTAGCAGCTCTTTTTTAAACGCTGTGGGTAAGGGTTTTTCTTTTTTTTACTTGTTATTTACTTTTGCGGGAAAGGGTTTTGAATTGGGGATTTGGGTTTTTGGGGTTGTGATGCCTGGGGACAACACTCAGATTTCCCTTGTTAACTGTTATGATTAGACGGAGATAAACAAGTAGGACTGATGGAGATTGATTTATGTATTCATTTTTAATATCGGTAATTTTTTATGTTTTTTACATATTATTGTGATATTTAGTGTTTTTTTAAAGAAACAAAAGGGGGGAAATGGAAAAGTGATTCATTTTTATATCATTTTTTTTGATATTGATGTTTAATTTTTAAAAGTGGGTTTTGCAAAAATACTGTTTGGGCTTTTCTTTTTTTCCAGAAGATAGGGGAAATTTGTAGTGCCACGCAAATACTCAAGGGGGGGCTAAAAAAATCCCAAAAATGGACCCAAAAGAATGGGCTGGGAAAAAGTGGAACAAAGGAAAGGGGTTTAAATGTTTAGATTCCCTCATCGACGTCGCATTGAAAATCGACCCCCGTGGAGGAGCGCAAAGGGGAGTGGATATATTCCAAATGTTATATTTTTCTGTATTAATTTTTTAAAAATTATGGGTTTTGTTGGGTTTTTTACCCTGTGGGGACCCCAGAGTTTTTGTTTATTTCGTTTAAGGTTAGGGAAAAGGGTTAGGCAGGGACCCCGAGAGAATCCACAGGAGGGTCCGATGGGTCGACCAGCCTGAATTTTGGACATTTTTTATTGGGATTTTGTTTCTGAGGGGTTTTTAGTTATTTAATTCATCATAGCTTAAAATGCCTTGATTTAAAAATTTATTTTAAATTTATCTGGAGTACTTAGGTGGGGCCTAGGGCAGAGGGCCCGGGGAGAATTTTCCTGGCTTTATTGACTGATGGATATTTGGAATGAAAGCTGCCAGACAGGGTTTTCGCTTACACTCCAAAAACATTTATTTACACCCCCTCCAAAAAAAAATGTCATATAAACATGTGGGTTTTCTCCATAAATTTTTGGGTTTTGCTAAAGTTACTCAAGAACAAAAAATTTTTATTTTTCATAATTTTATTTTTTTGTTTTTTGAGACTTAATTAGTCTGAAGGGGGGGGAAATATGTAGTTTTTCTGGGAAAGGGCTATTGATTTTTTGGGGTGTTTGCAAAAGGGTAATAGATGAAAATTTACTCTGCTTTGCTGAAGCATTTGGAAAAGCATTGCCTACATAGGTTTTTGGGGAAAAGAGGACATTTGGAGATATGTTTAAAGCCCCGGGGGTTGGTTTTTTAAAATCAGCCATATTACGCCCCATTGGGGTATAAAACTGTGTCTTAAAAAAAAGGGCTGGGACAAAAGACAACATATTGGATTTAAAAAGATTGGGCCCTTTCTCTCCAGAAAAAACTGCAGATATCTGTAAATTAAAACTGTGAATTGATACAAGGGCACGATGTCTAATGAGGGAGCCCAAAGGGCGCGCTTTGCGGGTGAACAATTATTTTTATTGTCTAGATCCCACGATAAAAAAAAGCAAAACGGAAGTCCTTCATAAAAAACCAAACGGAACAAAACCAAAAACCAAAGGTGAACACAGAATTTTTAAATATGGTCCCACAGAGATAAGAGCAAGTGAACTCGTTACCTCCGATTGGGGTCACGCCCAAAAACAAAACCAACACCTAGAAAACCCCCACACAGTACAAAACACCCCAAAACTACACCCCCTGACTAAAAAAAAAAAGTCCCGGCCAGAGTGGGCAGCCCCCCCCCCTAAAGGGGGGGACTGCACCGCGCCTCAACCCCCCAAATGGGGGGGGCTGGGGGGGTGTTCTTCGGAGGCGGCTGGGCTCGGCTTGACCACCACCTACATGACCCCCCCCGTAAGGGCCCCGGCCAACCCAAACCGCTGGCGGGCCAAAAGATGACGCGCACCCCATTGGGCGGAAGGGAGGGCCGGACCGGGCCCCATACGCACCCTGGGCTTGGTACTGGAGCCGGCGGACCCCCTCAGTTGACGACTGCCTCCCTGGTTTGGGCAGTAGCGGAAATGGTTTAACCGGTTGACGACTCCCCCCCTTTAGCCTGGTGGGGTGGCAGAACAGCCCCGGTTGGGCCGACGCGCACACCTTGTTTTGGTGCGAGGCAAGACGGCCCCCGGGCGGGGCGGGCGACGCACCCCGTAGGTTTGGTGCGGGGGCGCAGGAAGGGCCCGGGCTAGGCTGGGAACGCACCACAGACTTGGTGCGGGGGCGGAACGGGCCGAGTCGGGTGGCGACGCGCACCGTAGTCAATGCGAGGAACGGAAAACAGAACCCCACTGGGGGGACACCCCCTGGCCCTACCGGGGTCAGGAACGGGCCGGACCGGGCTGGAAACACCCCCCTAAACCCCCGCCGTGCCCCCACCTTTCCATCCCCCCGAAAACCCGTGGCCCCCCTTAAAATGGGGGCCATATCGCCAACCCCTTGCACCCTCGGGCCGCCCCTGCCCCCAGCGTGACCCCCCCCTAAAAATTTTCTGGGGGTCTTCTCTGGGTTGGACCGGGCCCTTATAGTCCTCTCCAAAACCTTCCTCTTCTGTTCCCAAAACTCGTCACCCAAACCCCTGGAAACGCTGCTTGGTCTCTTTGGGGGGGGTTTTTTCTGTCAGACGTTTAATGAGGGGGGGAACCAAGGGGGCCAGCTTTGCGGGTGAACATATTTATTTTTAAATTTGTCTAGACACACGATCAAAAACAAAGAAACGAAAGTGAAGTCCTTCGTTTAAAAACCCCAAAACCCGGAACAAAAACCCACAACCACAAGGTGAAAACAGAATTTTAAATATGGCTCCCAATCAGAGAAAACGACCCAAACAGCGCACTCTTTACCTCCGATTGGGAGTAAAGGGCCCAAACATAGAACGCGAAAAAACCTAGACACTACCACATTTAAAAAAACACACGGAAAAAAAAAAACACCCCGACAAACAAAAAAGTCCCAAAAGCCAATTTGGGGACATAAAAATAAATCTTTTAATCAAAGAACAGGAAAGGGGAATTTTTATCTAGGGATTTCAGAAACGCGTTTTGGAAACACCACACTCCCTTTCAACCCAGTCCTTTTTGCTTAAACATCAGGGGAAAATCAAAAAAAATTCACCCAAAGGGGACCCCCAGAAAAAAAGGGTTAGACCTCCACAATTTGGGTTCACCCTTGGGAGAAATTTTCCCAAAACCCTGAAGGTACCATGTTCATCTGTAAAAAACCAAAGTATGCAAGTAAAAAAACACCTGGGACCACGCAGGGGCAAACCGTTTTTTTTTCGGGAAAGGGAAAGAGCGTTCTGTCTCCTAGAGATTAATTTACTTGATGCAAAAATTTGCAAATCAACCCAGAAAAAACTTTTTAAAGGCCCTTGTGAAGTTTTTGGGGCCTGGGGGGGGGAAAAAAAACAGGTAAAAAAAGTATCTATATCCACAGTAAAAACGAGTCCTATATCGACAAAAACCAAAAGGGCCCGTCAGAAAGGGAAAAAAAGGCCACTGCTCCAAAAAAACCAAAAAAAACCCCAGACTACGGTTTGCAACTGGACATGGCGACAAAATCGTACTTTTGGAAAATTTCGTGTCTGATGAAACAAAAATGAACTGTTTGGGCCATAAATGACCACGTTATGTTTGGAGGAAAAAGGGTGTTGCTTGCAAGCCGAACAACCACCATCCCAACCGTGAGCACGGGGGTGGCAGCATCATGCTGTGGGGGGTGTGCTTTGTTGCAGGAGGAGTCTGGTGCACTTCACAAAATAGATGGCATCATGTAGGAATAAAAAATTATCGTTGCTATATTGAAACAACATCTCAAGATATCAGTAAGGAAGTTAAAGCGTGGTCGCAAAATGGGTTCTTCCAATATGGGACAATGACCCCAAGGCATAACTTCCAAAGTTGTGGCAAAATGGCTTAAGCGACATACAAAGTCTAGGTATGGGAACGTAGGGCATCACAAAAGCCCTGACCTCAATTCATATAGAAAAGTTGTGTGCAGTCAGACGAAAAAAAGCATGTTGCGAGCAAGGAGGACCTACAAACCTGACTCAGGTACACCTAGCCCTGTGATCAGGGAGCGAAAATGGGACAAAAATTCACCCAACTTATTGTGTGGAAGCTTGCGGAAGGCTAACCTGAAAACATTTGATACGAAGTTAAAACAATTATAAGGCAATGCTACGAAATAACGCTTAATGATGTGTATGTCAACTTCTGAACATAACTGGGAATGTGATGAAATAAATAAAAGCTGAAATAAATCATTTTCTCTCTACTATTATTTCACATTACGTTTAAAATCAAGTGGGATCCTAACTTGAACTAAGACAGGGAATTTTTTACTGGGCTTAAATGTCAGGAAATGTGAAAAACTGAGTTTAACTGTATTTGGCAAAGGGTATATGTACTTAAGACTTCAACTGTGTTTTCAATGGTGCGCTAGCTCTCCAGAACCCCCCCCTCCCCCCCCCCCCTCCCCGATGGTACAGTGGTCCCAGACCAGATAGACAATTCACAGAAATTGACTATGCGATCGCTACATCATTATACATATAAAACCAACACCCTGTGCTCAATAACACCTCGTTGCCTAATTACTATTAGGTCCAGACTATGACGCAGGCAGGTGGGGGACAGGACCACTTAAATAACGTTATATATATCAAAACGTATTATACAAACACAACCCTGTAGTCCCAGACTACAGTGAGTGCCAGAACACAGTGGGTCCCAGACAACATAGACACCTTCCCAGAACTGCCCATAGGGACAGCTGTTGGTGGGGCTTCTCTACCCTTCAATCAGTAGGCCCAGAACACATAGGACGTCATTTCATTTGTATGTTTAGTTTTTTGGTTGTATTATTATTTTAACAAATTCATTTTTAAATGGACTAACTGAAAAGTCAGTTGCCGTGCTCCCTCAGTTGATGCGCGGATTATGGGTCTCCTCCTTGGCAGCTCCCAGTAAGGCGTCTGGTCTGGGCGGGTCCTCGTCTTTTTGCGTAAGATGGGAATTTCACTCTAGCTTCATAAAAATGCGCCACCGGTTTTCCACGCAGGACACTCACTGGAAAAAGCTACGCCGGCAGAAGAAATCAATAATCTTGTTTGTGATTCCAAATTGTCATGGAAAATTACACAGGGGACATCTGAAGTCAATATTAAATTAATCATTCCTGTATTATCAGCCAGCATGGAGTGGTTCTTCTCTATCCAAAGCTGAGACTTCGAAACTGAGATCACGCCTTCAGTTCTCACAAGCCAATATTCTGGCGTACTGCAAAAGTGCTTATTCCTGGACAGTGAGGATTCCTCCCAGGCACGACTCAATCAGTCAATTGCCTGAACCCCAGTCTAATTGCGTTATTAGAAAAATTCCAAACATAAAATTATCCCTCACACGGGTCCAATTTGGAGCGCATAAGATGGGGAGTTTTTTTGAGTCGTTCAGTCAGAGATACATTCTTTAGTTTAACAGTTTATCTGACAAAGTTATTGATGGGAGTTTCTGTGCTTTGTCTCCCCACACATTGTTGTAGATCATAATCAATTGCAGCCTGTAATATCAAAGTCTCGGCAATTAGTGTAGTGGTTTAATTAGCGTAGCAGGCCTAGCCCAATTTTTTCACTGTGGGACTGATTAAAGTGTGGTCTTTTCCCCTATCTAAGGGCGTCTCTCTCGTTGAATTGTATCTAATTAGGGATGTGAATAGTTTTCCATTTAGATCTAAACAAATTACAATGAGTGAGATACAAAGACGATATTATAATATACAATTTTTGGTGTATATTAATTTTTTTCTTTAGAATTTTGGAAATCTCTCCCACGACCCCATTTTCAGATTAGTCGACAACCACATGGGTCTGCGAACCCATCAGTTTGGGAAACCGCTGCTTTAATCGGCATGTGTGAAGACTTATGATTATTTTGTGTATTTTCTGTATTTTCATTTTCAATAAATCTGCAAACATTTCTAAAAACATGGTTTTCACTGTGTCATTATGGGTTATTGCCGTCCATCCTAATTCTTTCCATCCTTCATTCGTGTGTAGATGGTGAGAAAACAAATAATTTAATTAATTTTGAATTCCAGGCTGTAACACAACAAAATGTGGAAAATAAGGAAAAGCGATATCAATACTTTCTGAAGCCACTGTATACACCACAAAAGTATGTGGACACCCACCTTCTATTTAGTGGTATTCGGCTATTCCAGCAACCACACTATTGCTGAAAGGTGTATCAAATCGAGCAACAACAAGCCATCGCCATCTGCGATGACAGAAATGCGAAGTTAGAAAGGCATTACTGAAGAGCACGTGACCTGTCAACATAGCCACCGTCATAGAATGCCACTTTCCAACAAGTCAGTGCGTCAAATTTCTGCCCTGGCTAGAGCTTCACCCGCGTCCAACTGTAAGTGCTCTTATTATGAAGTCGGAAACGTACTAGGAACAGCAATGGCTCAGCCACGAAGTGACTATCGCCCACACACGCTCAACAGAACGAGACTGCCGAGTGTCTGAAGCTCAGTAAAATGTCGTCTCGTCCTCGGTTGCCAACACTCACAACGAGTTCCAAACTGCCTCTGGAAGCAACATCAGCACAAGAAACGTTCATCAGGAGATTCAGGACAATGGGTTTCCATGGACCGAGCAGCCGCAACAAGCCTAAGATCAACATGCGCAAGGCCACGCGTCGTGCTGGAAGTGGGGTAAAGCTCGACGCCATTGGACTCTGGAGCAGTGGAAACGCGTTTCTGGAGTGAGGAATCACACTTCACCATTTGGCACGTTCCTACGGTACAAATCTGGGTTTGGCGGATGCATAGGAAGAATACTTACCTGCCCGATGTCATAGTTACAACTGTAAAGTTTGGCTGGAGAGGAAGGAATAATGTTTTTCATGCGTTTTGGCTAGGGCCCCTTATTACCAGTGGTAGGGAAATCGTAACGCTACAGCATACAATGATATTCTAGCTGATATTCTGTGCTTACCAACTCTTCTGTGACAACCAGTTTGGGAAGGACATTCCTGTTTCAGTATCGACAAATGTCCCCGTGACACAAAAGCAAAGGTCATTATTAGAAATAGCGTTGACGAGATTGCCGCGTTGTGAAAAAAAATTGACTTGGCCTGCACAGAGCCCTGACTACAACCCCATCGAAATACCATTGGGATGAAATGGAACGCCCGACTACGAGGCAGGCCTAATCCAGCTCCAACACACAGTGCCAGGACTCACTAATGTTCTGTGGCTGAATCTGAAAGCCCATGTCCCCGCAGCCATGTTCCAACATCCAGTGGAAAAAACGTTTATAGCAGCAAAAAGTGGGGGACCAACTTCACGGTTTTCGGACGAGGTCAGCTCATACCTCCTTGTTCGGGCAGGCTTCGGCGGGTAGTCGTCTCCGGAGTACTAGCTTGCAACCGTTCTCTGTTTCATGTTGTTTGGTTGCGTCTGTTTGTAACACCATGTCCCCATGGTTAGTGTTTGATTGTGTTTCCCTATTTAGTTTTAGTTTATTTCGGGTCAGGTTTTATGTGCGGATTATTATTGTCAGCGGTTGCCTTTCTAGGGAGTTTCCTATCTCGTTTGTGTGTTTCGAGAGTTCGGCACTAGCGCTGCGCTTTCTTTTGTTTTTCGCACTGTTGTTGTTGGGTAATTGTTTCGTGACGCAACGGTTGAGTGGTTGGCGATTCACTCATTCCCCTGTTTGGGAATTACTAAAGTCTGTTGAAGTAACACCC
Source organism: Coregonus suidteri (assembly GCA_036851935.1). Classification (NCBI taxonomy): domain Eukaryota; kingdom Metazoa; phylum Chordata; class Actinopteri; order Salmoniformes; family Salmonidae; genus Coregonus; species Coregonus suidteri. The sequence continues at coordinate 8,669 of JAGTTL010000690.1, read as the reverse complement.
GTTTGTTCCTGCGCTTGATTTCCCTTCACTAAATCCCACAAGCAGCACTCTGACAGAATCACAACATCACCCATGGAACAGCGCTAGGAAGCGAACCGCTGCCAACAGCAGGCATAGGTAGGAACGTCTTAGTGGCAGGAAGGACCGGATTAACCAGGTCTGTTATGCCCTGGAGGGGGTGATTGATGAACACTCTCCAACGATGGGAAAACCAGCGGGGTACCCACGAACCAACACCTACCGAAACCATCCCCATCGTTCAGTCCTCCTCGTACCCATCTCGTGACCCCAGTGGGATTCGGCTCTCGCTCCTGAGGGCGTACGACGGCTCCGCTGCCGGGTTTGTTCACAAGGGTTCCTGACTGCAAGTGGAGCTCTACACTCGCCCACCGTACACCCGGCGCCCTCGCGGACACGATTGAGAGGCGTGTTCTCAGCCATCACATCTCCTGTCTCACCGGTCAAGCGTTGGGAGTCGCGGCCACCGACCGATGGAGGAGAATGGACGCAGCTACCACTACCTATGCGGAGTTACTCCGCCGCTTCCGTGCTGTGTTTGAACATTCCACCGGAGGGGAAAAGCGGGCCGCTGGGAGCGTCTGTTCTTTTTTTTTTTTTAAACCCCTCGACAAGGGATATGATGAGCGCCCAGGACTTTGCTTTGGAATGCCGGACTCTAGCGGCCGATGCAGGGTTGGGAATGCGAGAGGGCCTTTATAGGACCACTTTCAGTTGCAGGCCTACCGAGGAGGACGTCCAGAGAGAGTTGGAGTGCAAGGGGGACACCTCGGCTGACGTTTGACCAACTTGTCGACATGGCCCATTCGCGCTGGATACCATGCTCGCCACCGCCTGTGGACGTAAAGGGTGGGGTTCGCCCATTTCACCCTCCAGCACAGCCGCAGCCGAGCCCTAATGGAGCTCGGGGGCTGCTGGCGCTAGAGAACGGAGGAGTAGCGAAACCGAGTGGGGCCGTCCCTGCAACTAAACTGTGGGCGTGGAGGTGAACACAGCTGCTAGGTGTGGGGAGGGGTCCCCCGGGTGGAGGAGCAAGGCAGGTCACGCATGGGGGGTCCCCCCCCAGGTGAGTAGGCGCCCTACTTACCCAGAGCTTTCTGTCGCGACTCACCTAACACTGCGCCTGTGTTTTTTCCACAGGTTGCACCCAAGTTCCCAGTCATAAAGCGCTGTGCCGAGATTCAGGCGCAGCTGGGAATTTTGTAGAGCGCCCAATTTTGTATTAGAGTTAGAGGATTCCCCTCCATACTACCAGAGAGTCCCGTTCCGTTTAGCGCTAGGTTCGGGAGGTGAATTAGGGAGGTCACAGCACCCCTTAAGATGATTGGCGCAGGAGGGGCATGAGGAGACGATTTCAGCTCATTCTGATGACTCTCCTGCGTTATAAGGGTAGTGCTGGGCTCTTCCCTGGCTGCTGACCCATGCCCCTACTATTTTGTGGGTGAGTCTTCTTAAAGGGTGGTTATGCCCCAGTGTGAGGGGCGGTTGTCTGGGTGTTTCCATTAGGGTGCGACCTCGGTGAACAGTCCGAATGCTCAATGCCAGCACTGCATATTCCCCCCCCGAGTATGGAGGATTTGAAACTGGTGTTAGTAAAACTAGGGCGGCGCAGCTGCCGCATCCATAGACGGGGGGATTTGTGCGATAGATATCCAGTTCAGGAGCAGCTCTCCCGCGGAGCCATGTGTATACCCTTGTCTCACGATGCAGCAGGGAAGAAGGCAATGTAGACGTTCATCGCTGAGGTCTCTGAGAAAGGATACATACGGGCCTCCACTTCACCCGCTTCCTCGAGTTTCTTTTTTGTGAAGAAAAAGGATGAGCAGCGTCTGCCGGCCCGTGTATTGCTATTAACGCGGTCTCAAATCAGATTACGTTGAAAGTACAGCTATCCACTCTCTCTGAGTGCGACTATGCACGGAAGTCATTAGCACGGTGAGCAGTTCTTTACCAAATTGGTATCTCAGGAGCGCATACAAACTTGGTGCGCATATAGAGAGGGCGAATGATATGGAAGACCAGAGTTTAGCACGACTTCCTGGACACTACGAGTATCTAGTCATGCCAATATGGGTTAATGAATGCCTCCCGTCAGTCTTCCAAGCATTCGTCGATGAGATTTTCCGGGACATGCAGGGACAGCGGAGTAGTCGTGTTACATCGACGATATCTGGTGTACAGCTCCACCCGAGAGAGCATGTAGCCCTGTGGAGCCGATGTATTGAGGAGCTGTTGGGGCATGACCAGATGTTCACGCGCAAGAGAAATGTCTGTTCTTTCAGAAGTCGGTCTCCTTGCTGGGTTATCAGTTGTCTGCGTCAGGGTGAACGATGGAGGTAGGACCGGGTGTCAAGATAGTGCGTTAATGGCAGGGACCACAACCACTGTGAAGGAGGTTGCAACAGTCTTTGGGTTTTGCCAAATTATTACCGGGAGGTTTATACTGGGGTTTTTTGGACAGGTGGCAGATCCCATAACGTCTCTGTTGAAGGGGGGTCCGGTGACGCTTGCCGGTGGTCAGATGAGGCGGACAGGGCTTTTGGGGGAAACTGAAGGAACCAGTTTACCTCGGCGCCGGGTGTTGGCGCATCCGGATCCTTCTTTACTTTTCCAGGTATGAGAGTCGGACGCGTCCAGAGGCCGGTAGAGGCGTGCCGTTCTTTGCCAAACGTTTCTGGCACACCACCTAAACTCCGTCCCCTGTGCGTTTTATTCTTAAAAAGCTCAGTCCGGCGGAGCGGAATTATGACGTTAGGAGCCAGGGAGCTGTTAGCCGTGGTTACAGTGCCCTTTTAAAAACAACAAAAGGTCTGTGGCGACAATTGCTCTGAGGGGCCTCAAACACCCTTTCCTCATTCTAAACATGACCATCGTAACCTCGTGGAATAACATCGGGGCAGCTAGGAGACTGAATCACTAGCCAGGCGCAGCTGGACTATGTTTTCTAGCGGGCCCGGTTTGTGTTTACAAATCAATTAACATCCTGGCGCCCAGAACGGGAAGGCAGATGCTCTGTCTCGGCGGTTATTACGCGGAGGAGAGGTACTTTGAGCCCACGCCCACATTACTAACAGAGTCTGGTATGGTTGCAACCGGTTGTGTGGGAGGTTGATGCCGAGATCGAGCAAGGCGTTTACGCACCGACCCAAGTACCTCCCACAGTGTCCAGTGTGCGGACGTATAGTTCCGCTCGAGGTACAAGCGGATCGCGCTCATTTGTTGGGCCTCATACGTCCCCTCCTCTGGACAATCCGGGTATCGGTCCGGACAGTTCACTGCCTTATCACGAAAGTACGGGTGGGCCAACGTTAGCTAGGGAATGTGAGGATTTTATGGCTCCTACCTGTCGGTGTGTGGCCCAGTTTAAGGCGCCCCAGACATCTAGCCCAGGGGTTAAGCTAACAAACCCCCGGCCCATTCACAACGGGACACTTGGTCCCACATCTCGGAGGATTCTGTTACCCGACCTTCCCCACGCACAGGGGAATACTAACATCCTGAGTCGTTGTGGATCGATTCTCGAAGGCATGTCGTTCTTCCTTCCCATGGCCCGGGGTCTATACCCACTGCCATTACCGACCGACTGAGGATTGTCTTACCAATGTCTTCCTGCATTCAAACTAATAAACCAAACTTAAGGGGTACCCCGAGGATATAGTGTTCTCTGACACGAGGGCCCCAGTTCACCTCCAGACGTGTGGAGAGCGTTTATGGAAACGTTCTGGGAGGTTTCTGGTAAGCCTTTACCTTGGGTTACCATCGGAGGAGTAAGGGGCAGGTGGAACGTAGGTTAACCAGCGAGGTGGGTAGGTCTATGAGGCTCTTATATGCCAGGGCACGGCCGGAAGGAGTGGGCGAGGATTCACGTCTTCCTTGGGCACGACGGATGGACCAGAACTCTCTCAGCCACCTCCTCCACCCAACTAACCCCTTTCCAGTGTGGGTTAGGGTACCAGCCGGTTCTGGCACCTTGCTACTGCAGAGCCAGCATAGATCGGCACTCTGCGGTGGCTGAGAATGGTGCGGCGCTCGGAAGGAAACATGGAACGCTTGCACACGTAACATACTCGCAGCGGGCCATCCGTCGGCAGAAAACGAGCGCCGATCTCCACCGCAGTGAGGCGGGCCCCCTGTGTACGCACCTGGATGGATACGAGTAGAGCTATCGACAAGAAACCTGCCCCTCCGCATGCCCTGGCGGAAGCTGGGTCGGCGGTTTGTGGTGGGGGCATATCAAAGTCCTGAGGAGGTTGAAACGAGGTGTGTTACAGGTTAGAAATGGCCTATTGGACTATAGGAATATTAAACCCCCGTTCAATGTGTACTCTCCTCAGGACGGTGGTAGCTGTCCACTCCTAAGGAGGTATAGGAGATAGAGGAGACTTCCTCGCCCCGTTGGACAATCAAGGTGGGCCTCCGGCGTACACTGGACGCGTCCATCCTTGATTCGAGAACGCCGGACTGGGCGGGTCTTCAATATCTCATGGAGTGGCAGGGGTACGGCCAGGAAGGAGCGGTGCGGGGTGCCAAGGAGGGACATATGGGACCAGTCCCTGATGATCCGATTCTCAATCGGGGTCATCAGTGCGCGCCCTGCTCCGACGCATCGTCAGGGTAGTCCCCGAGTGACAGGAGTCGGCGCATGGCTGGAGACGCGCGTCAAGGGGGGGGGTCTACTGTCACAGGTTTCGGCCGAGCCTGCTGCCTCCTCTTTGTTCGGGCAGGCTTCGGAGCGTGCGTCGTCTCCTAAGGCGCGACTAAGCTGCCACCGTTCTATGTTTCATGTTTGTGTTGGTTGGTATGTTTGTACAACTGTCCCTTGTAGTGTTTGATTGCCTTTGTGTCTCCTATTTACGTTTAGTTCTATTTGGGTCAGGTGTTATGTGGGATTATTATGTCAGCTGTTGCCTTCTAGGAGTTTACCTCTCTCGTTTGTTGTTTCGAGAGAGTTCGCACTGCGTGCGCTTTTTTCTTGTTTTTTAGCACTGTGTGTTGTGCGTTAATTTGTTCGTGTCCGACGCCGGTTGGGCGTTGGCGAATCATTACTGTTTTTTGGAATACTAAAGTCTGTTGAAGAACACCCTTGTTCCTCGCGCTTGATTCCCTTCACTACATCCACACGCAGCACTCTGACACCAAACCTCCATATTAATGCCAATGATTTTGGAATTACTTGTTCGACGAGCAGGTGTCCAAATACTTTGGGTAATGTAGTGTTTAAGGGTGTGTCGTGTGTGTGTTTAGTGTGTGTGTGTGTGTGTGTGTGTGTTTGGTGTGTGTGTGTGTGCGTGTGTGTGTGTGTGTGTGTGTGTGTGTGCGTGCGGGTGCGTGCGTGCGTGCGTGGCCCTGCGGTGAGGGGTGGGGATCTGTGCGTGCGTGCGTGCGTGCCGTGCGTGCGTGAATATACAGTTCAGTCAAAGTGTGCCTACTTTTAGCAATGTCATCCCTTTTTCTATGCCACTTTAAGTTAGTGGAATTATACGAAAAACAGTCAGCCGCAAGAGGTTCAACAATGTTTAGGGCACAAATAGATATTTGATGCAGCTATTGCTAATACAATATTTGTTGTATTAAATCATTATAGTGAATAAATTGAGCATATACACTATCGGTCAAAGGTTTTAGAACACCTACTCATTCCAGTGTTTTCTTTATTTGGACTATTTTCTACATTGTAGAATAATAGTGAAGACATCAAAAACTATGAAATAAACACATATAGAATCATGTAGTAACCAAAAAAAGTGTTAAACAAATCAATATATATTTTATATTGAGATTCTTCAAATAGCCACCCCTTGCCTTGATGAACAGCTTTGCAACACTCTTTGCATTCTCTCAACCAGCTTCATGAGGTAGTCACCTGGAATGCATTTCAATTAACAGGTGTGCCTTCTTTTAAAGTAAATATGTGTAATTTTCCTCCTTCTAATGAGTTTGAGCCAATCAGTTGTGTTGTGACAAGGTAGTGTCACGCCCCGACTCAGAGGACACTTGTATGTTGAGTCAGGGTGTGTTTTTCCTTGCTGTGTTTGTCCCATGTTGTACATTCTAGTATGTATAGATCTATGGTTTGGCCTGTGTGGTTCCCAATCAGAGCAGCTGTTCGCTTTGTTGTCTCTGATTGGGGGACAATACTTAGGCAGCCTATTGGCACTAGTGGGTTGTGGGATCTTGTTTCCGTGTGAGGTATGTTGTTTGTGTACCTTGGGACTTCACGGTTTTCGTTTTAGTTTGTTGTTTTGTCGTTGTTTAGTCGGTTCAAATAAACATGTATGCATATCACGCTGCGCCTTGGTCTGACCAGTCTATGAACAAACCGTTGACAGAAGATCCCACCAGACCTGGACCAAGCAGTGTGCCGAGGAGGAGCAGAGGAGGATGGACTTAGGCAGGAGATGAGAGAGGATCTGGCAAGAAAGATGGAGGCCCTGATCAGGGTGGAGAGGCAATCCCAAGAATATTTTTGGGGGGGCACACGGTGTGGACGACGAGGCAGCAGGAGGCCGCTGACAGGGCGGATCTGATGCGTTAGAGAGGAGGAGCCACCAGGTTACGGGGGCCATGAGGTTCAGAGGGTAGCAGAAGGAAGGTGTAGAGGCACGGTTGAGGGAGAGGAGCTGGTTAGGCAGCAGAAGGTGGTGCGTGTCGCCAGTCCGGTCCGGCCCCGTTCCTGCTCCCCGCACTAAGCCAGTGGTGTGTGTTCCCAGTACGGCCCGGCCCGCTCCTGCCCCTCGCACCAAGCCAGTGGGTGCGCGTCGCCAGCCCGGTCTCGGCCTGTTCCCTGTCCCTCGCACCAAAAGCCAGTGGTGCGCGGGGGGGGTTTTCGCCAGCCCGGCCCGGCCTGTTCTTGCCCTTCGACACCAAGCCAGTGGTGCGCGTCACCAGCCCGGCCCGGCCCGCTCCTGCCCCTCGCACCAAGCCAGTGGTGCGCGTCGCCAGCCCGGTCCGCCTGTTCCTGTCCCTCGCACCAAGCCAGTGGTGCGCGTCGCCAGTCCGGCCCGGCCTGTTCCTGCTCCTCGCACCAAGCCAGTGGTGCGCGTCGCTGCCAGCCCAGCCCGGCCCTTTCCTACTCCTCGCATCAAGCCGGTGGTGCGTGTTCCTAGTCCGGTCCCGTGCCTGCTCCTCACACCAGACCAGTGGGTGTGTGTGTCCAGTCCGGCACGGCCCGTGCCTGTTCCACCGGTGCCTGGTCCGGCACCGTCAGCTGCTCCACTCCGGAGCCAGAGCAGTCCGCTCCACCGGTGCCTGATCCAGCTCCGGTTAGCTGCTCCACTCCGGAGCCAGACTAATCCACTCCACCGGTGCCCGGTTCAGCTCCGGCGGTCAGCGGCTCCACTCCAGAGCCAGAGGAATCCGCTGCACCGGGGTCCAGTCCAGCTCCGGTCAGCGGCCTCCACTCCGGAGCCAGAGCAGTCCGCTCCACCGGTGCCTGATCCAGCTCCGGTCAGCGGCTCTACTCCGGAGCCAGAGCAGTTCGCTCCACCGTCGTCGGGTTCAGCTCCAGTCAGCGGTTCCAGTCCAGACCCAGACGTCAGCCCCTCTCCAGGTTCGGGGTCTCCCACACCAGGGTCCAGACAGGGCTTGGTACTTCGTGGGAGGAAGGAGAGGGGAAGCAGCGCGCCGAGGTCCAGACCAGACCAGGGGCGCAACAGGGAGGCGGAGAGTAAGTGGTCGTCACGCCCTGAGCCGGATCCGCCTCCGAGGCGGAATGCCCACCCGGCCCCTGCCCTGTTATGTTTATGTTGTGCGGTCGGAGTCCGCACCTTTGGGGGGTGGGGGGGGGGGGGGGGGTACTGTCACACCCTGACTCAGAGGACGCTTGTATGTTGAGTCAGGGTGTGTCTTTTCCTTGCTGTGTTTGTCCATGTTGTACATTCTAGTATGTATAGATCTATGTTGGCCGGTGTGGTTCCCAATCAGAGGCAGCTGTCGCTTGTTGTCTCTGATTGGGGACAATACTTAGGCAGCCTATTGGCACTAGTGGGTTGTGGGATCTTGTTCCGTGTGAGGTATGTTGTTTGTGTACCTTGGACTTCACGTTTCGTTTAGTTTGTTGTTTTGTCGTTGTTTATTCGGTTCAAATAAACATGTATGCATATCACGCTGCGCCTTGGTCTGACCCGTCTATGAACAAACGTGACAGGTAGGGGGGATACAAAAGATAGCCCCCCAGCCCTATTTGGTAAAAGACCAAGTCCATATTATAGCAAGAACAGCTCAAATAAGCAAAGAGAAACAACAGTCCATCATTACTTTAAGACATGGTCAGTCAATACGGAACATTTCAAGAACTTTAAAAGTTTCTTCAAGTGCAGTCGCAAAAACCATCAAGCGCTATGATGAAACTGGCTCTCATGAGGACCGCCACAGGAATGGACGACCCAGAGTTACCTCTGCTGCAGAGGATAAGTTCATTACAGTGCCTTGCAAAAGTATTCAACCCCCTTGGCATTTGTCCTATTTTGTTGCAATTTAAATGGATATTTATTTGGATTTCATGTAATGGACATACACAAAATAGTCCAAATTGGTGGTGAAATGAAAAAGATAAACTTGTTTCATAACATTCTAAAAAATAACTAACGGAAAGTGGTGTGTGCATATGTATTCACCCCCTTTGCTATGAACCCCCTAGATAAGATCTGGTG
>JAGTTL010000689.1:0-30693 GCA_036851935.1 Coregonus suidteri | reverse complement strand
AAAAAAAAAAAAACAAACCAAAAAACAAAAAAAAAAAAAAAAAAAAAAAAAAAAAAAAAAAAAAAAAAAAAAAAAAAAAAAAAAAAAAAAAAAAAAAAAAAAAAAAACAAAAAAAAAAAAAAAACAAAAAAAAAAAAACAACAAAAAAAAAAAAAAAAAAAAAAAACAAAAAAAAAATGTGGGGTGGGTTGTTTTGTTTTTTTTTTTGTGGTTTTTTTTTTTGCTGAGATTGGGACACACTCAAAAAAGGATGCCCCAATCTCAGTTGTACCTGTTTGGGATCATGTCATGCTGAAAGACCCAGCCATTTTCTTTCAAGCCTTGTGAGGGAAAGGGGGTTTTTTCCCCCCAAAACTCCGAAATGGCCCCCATTCTTTTTCCTTACAGGGATCAGTCGCCCTGGCCCTTTGGAAAAACGCCCAAGCTGAGTTTCCACCCCATGCTTCACGTAGGTATGGTGTTCTTTGGAGGGCAACTCAGCTTCTTTGTCCCCCAAAAACAAAGAGTTGAGTTTTTCCCCAAAAGTTCTATTTGGTTTTAATCTGACCATAGACATTCCCCCAATCCTCTTCGGAACCCCAAATGCACTCTAGCAAACTTAGACGGGCCTGGACATGTAGGGCTTAAGAGGGGGACACGTTGCACTGAGGTTTTGAGCCCCTGGGGGTATGTGTTTCTGAGGAGGCTTTTTTATTTCCCAGCAGGTCATTCACTAGGTCCCCCCGTGTGGTTCTGGATTTTGCTCACCCTTTTTGATCATTTTTTACCCCACGGGAGGACTTGCGTGGGCCCCAATCGAGGGAGATTATCAGTGGGGCTTGATGCTTCCTTTTCCCAATAATTGCTCCCACGTTGATTTTTTCAAACCAAACTGTTTCCTTTGGAAAATTCAGTTTCCCCGCCGGTGCAGGTCTACAATTTTTTTGGTGTCCTTTTTTCAGTCTTTGGGCTTGGCCATAGTGGGTTTGGAGTGTGACTGTTTGAGGTTGTGGACAGGGGGCCTTTTATACTGAAAACCCATTTTCAAACAGGGCCATTAATACGGTAACGAGTGGAGGACAGGGGACCTCTTAAGAAGAAGTTACAGGTCTGTGAGGGGCCAGAAATCTTGCTTGTTTGTGGGTACCAAAAAACTTATTTTCCCCCAATCTTTTGCAAAAAATTTCCCTTTTTAAAAAAAATTTTACAGTGATTTTCTGGTTTTTTTTTCCCTCATTTTGTCTGCCCATAATTAAACGTGTCCCTATGAGGAAAATTACAGGCCTCATCTTTTTAAGGGGGGAAAATTGCAAAATTTGGTTGGGGGGACAAATTTTTTTTCCCCCACTGTAAAATTAAAAAAAAAAAAAAAACTTTTTTACAAAAGTTTTCAGACCCTTGAAAGGGATCAAAATTAAAGCTCAGGTGCACCCCCCCCCCCTTGTTTTCCTTTGTTTTATCCTTGAGATTTTTCCCAATTTGGATTGGAGCCCAAACCTGTGGTAAATTCAATGGTTTGGGGACATGTTTTGGGAAAAAGGCACACCCCTTTTTTATATAAGGTCCCACAGTTGACAGGCATGTCAGAGAAAAAACCAAAAGCCAGGGAGGTTAAAGGGTTTTCCTAGAGCTTCGGGGACGGGATTGTGTCAAAGGCACAAAATTGGGGAAAGGGGCCCCAAAAAAATTCTGCAGCATTAAAGGTCCCCAAAGGGAAACAGTGGCCTCCATCATTCTAAATGGAAAGTTTGGGCCCACCAAAAATTTTCCTAAAAGCTGGCTCCCGGGCCCAAAGTGAGCAATCGGGGAGGGGGGTTTGGGTAAAGGGGGGGTTCCCAAAAACCCCGGAGGCCCACTCTGACAGAGCCCAGATTTCCCTTGTGGAGAGGGAAAACCCTTTTAAAGAAGGACAACCATCTTACACCCACTCCCCCAAAACAGGTTTTTTTGGGTTTAGAGGGGCCAAAACGGAGGCCACCCCCTCGAAAAAGGGCACATGACACCCCAAATTTGGATTTTGCCAAAAGGAAACCAAAGACTCTAAGACCATGAAAACAACATTCTCTAGTTGATAAACAAAATTGAACTCTTTGGCCGAAGGCCAAGCGTCAAGTTGGAGGAAACCTGGAAACCTCCCTACGGTGAATAAACGGTGGGGGCGGCAGCATCATGCTGGGGGGGGATTTTTTTTAGCGGGGGGGGACTGGAGACAAAGCAGGATCGGGGGGAAAGATGAACGGCGCAAAGTACAGCGAGACCTTAGGGAAAACCCTTTGTGCTCAGGACCTCAGACGGGGGGGCGAAGGTTCCCCTTTTAAACCGGGGACAACGCCCCAAAAGCACACACCCCAAGAAAACCCAGGAGGGGCTTCGGGACAAGTCCCCCTGAATGTCCTTGAGGGGGCCTAGCCAGAGCCCGGACTTGAACCCGATCAAACATCTCTGGAGAGACCTAAAAATAGCTGTGCAGTGACCCCGCAAAACCTTCAGAGCGAGAGATCTGCAAGAAATGGGAGAAATCCAAAACGGGTTTGTGCCAAGCTTGTAGCGTCATACCCAAGAACCCTCGGGGCTGTAATCGCTCCCAAAGGGGGCCTTTAAAAAAAAGGGGAACGGGAGAAAGGGTCTAAATACTTTTTGAAAATTGATATTTTCCCCCTTTTTCTTATTCTATTTTTAGAAAAAAATATTTTAAACATGTTTTTGTTTTGCCCTTTAAATGGGGTTTTGGTGTGTAGATTTTGGGGGGAAAAAAAAAAATTTAACAATTTAGAATAAGGCTGGAAAGTAACAATGGGGAAAAAGTCCGGGTCTGAAACTTTCCGAATGCACTGTACATAATATTTCGGACTAAACATTGCTGGGTTTGATATTTCCTCTTTTTATTTTGGGTATTCTGTGTATTTTTTAGGTATTACGAAACCGTTTAGCTGGGTACATAAGAATTTAAATGCCCCCGGGCGAAAAACATCTCCCAAAAAGGGTATACTTTCCCAAATAAATTTGTTTTGTTTTTATTAGTATGTGTTTAAATGATTTTATTTATCCTTTTGGCCCCCCTTGGGAGCATAGGGGTCCCCCTTTTGGGGCCCCCCTTTGGGACCCAATGGCCGCCCCCCCGCAGCCCCCTTGGAGCATATGGAGTCCAAAACCTTTCTTCTCTCCACCTCACTTTTTTCCCTTTGCAAGGGTTTTTGTCTTTTGCCAGGAGACCCCCGTTTTTACCCCAGAAATTATTTCTGTAGTTAGTATATTTTAGACCCTGGAATATTTGCCCCATAAAAACCGGGTTTAATTCCCAAACATGGAATTCTGAGTAGTGAAAGTGTACATCAGGATGTAGTGTGGAGCCTGCCCCTTTTGACCCGGGTCCCCGGCGTCCCACAGAAGGTTTTTCATGGTGGCCGCATCGGTGATCCCCCTCTTTGCAGGGCCAAAGTCCGTGATCTTGCCCTTCCCATTTTATCCAGCATCAAGTTCTCCAGCTGCCAATGAAAATTAAATACCACGTTATATGTTCCCTATATGGCCCAAAAAATATATCCATCCTCAACAGCTTTGGGGCCTTTTTTTTTTTTAAGAAAATTTCATTAGTCTCCCTTTGGGATTTATTTTGGAGGAAGTAAGGATTCGTCTCTAAGAGGTCTCCCACTCTAGATGTAATATGACTGCCCAAACAGCTGGGCCAAATATGAATAAATGTACCTTCAATGGGGGTTTACACCTATTTTTGGCAGGGGTAAGGTACCCTAAGCGGAGACGATCTCAGCTCCGAAAAAAGGCGTGTGGGGTTTTCCTCGGAAAAACACCCCTTTCTTTTGGAAAAATGGAAAAATAGCGGGGGGAAAAAAGGGGAAAAGGTAAAGATAGGAAAAAAAGGTATAAAAAGGGAAAAAACATATAAAAAAATGTAAAATTATTTAAATTTAAATTTTAAATTTCAGATATTTTACACATTTACCCAAAAAAGATTTTCCATTCATTAATAGCTCAAAACAGATGCCCCTGGCCCGATTCAAAAATGTCTCGGGAGTAGGAGTGCTGTTTCCAAGACCCAGTTTTCCCTTTTAAATCAAATGAATAGGGGGGGATTTGACCCTAGTTTCAGCTTTTCCTAATCTGAAAAAAAATTTTTTTGGGCTCCTGGAAAGAATTCGTTGGTGGAAGAGGAAATGCCCCCGTCTCGGGGAACCCCGTAAACACACCAAAGTGTCTGTAAAAGGGGGGAAAAAAAAATGCTTATTTTTCCCCAGGTATCCAGGTAGCACAGGTATCTTTTCCTCTCCCCGTTCACTACCCATGACGAAGCCCCAAACGTCCTTCGTCTGAAAGGAGTATTTTCAGGACTGGGGGAAAAATAAAAAGAGTTGCACCATCGTTGTTTTTTTTCTTTTTTTAACATCCAAACAGACAGCATTAAATTACCCGTAAATTCATATCTAATGACATTGCAAAAATCAACTTTGTTTTTGACTGAGTCTGTGGAGCACCCCAAGGGGCACTCTATTTCTTATATATTTAAACAAATTTTGCCCGGGGGGCCAAATATGGGTGCCTTTGGGACATAGCCTGTACTTTTAACTTGGGCACAGTTTAAAGTTTCCCTTCAAGTCTTTGCAAAAACCAAACTCACGGTTGGGAAAGGGAGCCGGGTGTTTTTTAACACTTTGGTTTTCCTGTAAAGAGTGTGAGAAAATTTCGTTTTGCTTTTCCAAAAACAAAGAGGGGAAAATCGAAAAAAAGGGGGGAAAAAAAAAGAAAGGGGGAAAAGAGAGCGGGAGAGAAAGAGAGAAGGGTTGGGATTTTAAAGGTACAAGGGGGCCAAAAGGGCGTATCGCACCATTCCAACAAGGCTCAATTTTTTTAAAACCAGTGTTTCTAAAACCCCCGGTTGTGGGATAGCCCCGACACTCTTTGGCCCTTTCTGTAGTGTTTATTTTAAAATTATTTCCAAAGGGCGGGAAAAAAACGTTTTTTATACAGTAGTTCGCGATCCCTAGAAAAAAAAAGGGTTTGAGAAAAAACTGCTTTAAAACCACCCAGTCCCCTTTGGCGATGATGACTTCTTTCTTCAGGATCTTCAGGGCGTAAATGTTCCCCCCTCGCCTTCTCCTTCCCAGAATGATTTCCCCAAAAAGTCCCTTTTGGGCCCCATAGTTTCAGATAAAAAAAAGTCTTTCATTTCTGGGGGGAGAAAAAGAGAAAAGTATAGAGGAAAAATTTTAAATTGAGCAAAGGGCCCTTTACTGAATGAGAGAGACAACTTGTTTTGGGGTTTTTTGTGCCTATCTACCAAAGTATGACCTGCGCTCAGTCCCCAGGGCGGTCACCTTCCGTTTTGTTGGCTGGTGGAGGTGGCCAAACTCTTCCTCGTTGACCCGTTCCGGGTTGCCCACGTGGGGCTGCCCGGATCCCCTCCCCCTCCTGCTTTGGGAGGGGGTCGGCCCCATCTGGATGGCCCCGGCCCCCTCTACCCTTGGGAAAAACCAACGCAGCTCCCTTTTTTACAATGCTATAAAATGTGGGTTTGTGTGTGGGGGTGGGTGTGCTGAGAAAACACACATTTCCCAAAAAATGGCAGGGGACAAAAAAAAAATGCCCTGGAGAAATCTAGGGGACTACCTCCATTTTGTCGGGGTTTCTAAAACTATTTCCGTCAAAACATGAAAATGCTGCTTTGGAAATTTTTTGTTTGACTAAAAAGTTTTAGCAGCAAACCCTGTTTAGGGATTTCTCTTTTTTTTCAATGGTGTTTTCCCCAAAGGCGGGGAGGTAGGAGGCAAGGCTTAGTGGAGAGTAGAGGAAAGGGGGGATGAGAGAGAGGGTGACCCACCTCTCTCGGGCCCTGTTTTTACGTGGGAATGTCCTCTCAATAACCGTGGGCCCTGCAAAAAAGCGGATGAAGAAAAAAAAAAAAATGTTGGGCTTGGGCCGCTCGGTCTTCTCAGCTGAATTTGAGGAGAGGGAGAAAGAGGAAGGGAAGGGGAAAGAGGAGAGCGAAAGAGGGAGGGAAAAAAAGAGAGGGTGGTCGGGGGGGAGAGAGGGGAAAAAAGAGGGAGAAAAATAAAAAGGTAAAAAGTAAAAGGGGTGGGGGGATGAACGGTGATTGAATGCCCTCCTTAAAACCAGACTAAACATTTGCCCCCCACTACTGTTTTAGAGGCAAAAGGTGGCAATAGTGGTTTTACTATATTTAAGAGCACACTTCTCTGAACTTTGACAAGGCCCCATGGGGCTTGGGGTGCACACTGCCTAAAATGGGAACTTATTTGATATTTTACATTATTAAAAATGTCAAACGTAGTATTTGTAATAAAAAAACCCCCCAACACACCAAAGGGGGTTTCCCTGGGCAGATTTAAAATAAATCCTTGGATCAAAATCATTTTCTATGGAGATTTTTTTTTCCCCCTTTTTTTTAGCTTGCTTTTTAGTCAGGACTAGGCTTTAAACTGGGGGCCCGAGAAACCGCCCCAAAAGGTTTTAAAAAAGGGGACTGACGAAGACGGGAGGACCCACTTTCTACAGAGAAGTTTTGAAGGGGGGTAGGGCCCGGCTGCCTCCCGGGGGTTTTTCTTTTTTACCGTGAAGGATCCAAACGGGCTTTAGGCCAAAAAGTAGCCGGGCCCCCAGTTCTTTATGTACTCACCTGCAAAAAGGCCAGCAGGGATTTGGGACATAATGGAAACTTAGCCCCTTTGGTTTTTCCCTATTACTGACTGACTGACTGGCGTAGCAGTGGGCAACCTCCGCGCATCCCAAATGGCACTCTTTTTCCCTTTAAAAATTTTCCCGGGGTACAGGCCCTGGACAAAAATAGTGTACTATAAAGGGAATAGAATGCCATTTTGGGGGTTTCCCCCAAATAAATGTATTTTTATTTTAAAAGTAAAGGCAGGTTTTATTATGGTTCGCAAAGGGTTTAAAACATAATTTTAAATTTAAAACATGTGAGGGGCCATGCTTTTGTTTGTCGCCAGATCCCCCACGTGGACCTGTTTTTAGAAGAGCTCCATTTTTTTAAAAGGTATATGGGATGAAATTTAATTTTTTTTCCCCAAGTGACATAGTTGCAAAAAAGTAAATAATGACTTAGTAATAACAGTTTTTAAAAAAAGTATAAAACGGATTGGGTTTTCTAATAGTTTCTCTAAACCCCTAATACCCCTTAAATGTCTAGAAAAGTAACTGGGCTTTGTACAAGCACAAAAGTGCCCAACCCAATTTCAGTGGCTCCTGGGCCCCTTTAAAGGAAAAAAACTGGGGATTTAAGCCATCTTCGGGGAGACAAAATTTTTCTTTGGGAGTGTCAAAAGCAAAGAGGCTAAATTTGACAGACCACACACACTGCACACCCCACAATGCTGTGTTTACCAGTCAACCCCAAACCTTTTTAATCCTCATACCACATGCGGGGCAAACTACTTAAATCTGGGGCTGGAAAACCGGGTTTAGGGAAAAGAACAGAAAAACCCAAAAAACAAAAAAAAACGAAAGTGATCTATACTGTTTTGGAAAAGAACCCTTTTTATTAAAAAACCCCCCCAACCCGTTTTAAAAACGTTTTTTTTAAAAGTTCCGGGGATTTTTTTTATTTCAAAAAAAAGGCAACCCAAAAACCTATGCAAAACCCCTTTCCCCTGTCACTCTGAAACTTTTTCCCGTGTCTACCTGCCAGCTGGAAAACTTTGCCCCCTTGGGGGGTGCCCAGGGGGTAAAAGGGTCCCCCCCTCCCCTCCGAAGCAACCCTTACAAGTGTGATTCAGAAATTTGGGGGAGAGATTTTTTTTTGATTAAAATTTTTCAATGCTAAATTAAGGATACAAAAGTTATTTATGTTTCACATTGGATTTTCTAACTACAACAAAGTTAAGACTGTTTTTTAAATTTCCCGTTTCCGCTCTGCAACACCCAAATTTTTTTAGTTAGCTAAACTAAAAATTAGCTCGATCCAACGTTAAAAACCAATCTCAGAAATTCAAAAAACATTCAAAGTTCCTCCCCTAGAATCCCCTTCTCAGTAAAGGTTACCCTTTTGTGGGTCTAATTCAGATAAAGCCCGTCTAAAAAAGATGCCAACGCTTTTAAGCCCAAACCTCCTCCCTATCCCTTTTCCTCGCTCTCCCTTGCCCAAAAAATTTTTGTCGTATTCGCACCCTACACTTTTCTGTCTTTTGGTTATCACTATGGGGAAACCCCAAAGGGAAAAACACAAAATTTACACTTTCAGTTATAAAAAAATAAGGAAAAAGGGGAAAAAAAACAACAAAATGTTTCTGGGAGCACAGTGCAGGTGTGGTTTTTTGTCTTCATTATGATTTTTAAAACCCTGCTGTTTTTGGGGAAAAAAAATTGTCTTTAAAAAGACATTCCTAAAAAAAGTGAAATAGCTTTCCCAATCCATACAAGCTGCTCTATTTGGGGAAGTTAAAATTTTAAAGTTGAGCGAAATGGAAAAAAAATTAAATGTTTTCAGAGGGTTTAAAAAAAGGGAAAAGAAAGGAAAAATATTAAAAGGCCCCCCTTTTTTTTTGTTTCGAAATTTGGTTTTTGAACTTTATTTTGGGTGGTTGGAAAAGTGGAAACCCATCGAAGAAAATTAGGTTTCGGGTTTAAACGAAACGATTGAATATAATTTTTTGGGTTCCCCTCCCCCTTTGGGTTTTAAAAATAAATATTCAATTTTATTCTCTCGCTTTTGGTTTTCCCTGTTTTTTACGTGGGGAGAAAAATTTTGATTTCACTGCCGATTTTTTCAGGTTTTCCTACTTACTAGAAAGTAGAGCTCTGTTATTTATCATAGGTCACTTCAACTGGGAGAGACGGAAACCTAAAACAAAAATCCCCGAAAAATCACATTGTATGAAAATTTTTAAGTAAATTTATTTGCATTTTATTCATGACATTTAAATATTTGATCACCTACCCAAACCCGTAAGAATTTCCCTCTCTTACCCGAAACCCGGTTTGTTTTTTTTTCCCAAGAAGCCCTCCTGTTTTCCACCCATTTTCCTGTATTAAATGCACCTGTTGAACTCGTTACCTGATAAAGAAACCGTCCACACACTCAATCAAACAGTAAAAACCCCCCCCCTTCCACAAAGGCCCAAAACCCCCAAACTGTGAAAGGGGGAAAACAGGGAAAAAGATTGTAGACCGCACAAGGGGGGGAGGGGTACAGGGGCAATAGGCAAGCACTTGGTGAGAAGGCAACAAAATGTTTGGCGCAATTATTAGAAAATGGAAAGAAGTTCAAATGACGGCAATCCCCCTGGGTCGGGGGCTCCATGCAGATCTCACCTCGTGGGGCATCAATGATCAAGGAAGGGGGGATCCCCGAAAAACCGCGACCTGGAAAATGACCTAAAGGGGCGGGGGACCCAGTCCTCAAAAAAAACCCCTTAGAAAACCTACGCCGTCGGTTTAAAAACCCTGCCGACGCAGGTCCCCCTGCTCAAGCCAGCGCATGCCGGGCCTGTCTGAATTTTCCCAAATGACCATGGGGATTCGAGGAGGAAGGGAGAAGGCCCATGTGGTCTAATGAAAAAAATAAGTTTTTTGGTCTAACCCCACTCCCGTGTTTGGAGGAAGAAGAAGGATGAGTAACCCAAAGAACCCTCCCCCGTGTACAGGAGGTGGAAAATCATTTTTGGGGGATGTTTTTCTGAAAAAGGGGCGGATGACTGCACCGTATTGAGGGGAGGATGGAGGGGCCCTTATCGCAAAATTTTGGGCCAACAACCTCCTTCCCTCAGTAAGCATAAAGAGGGGTCATGGCTGGGCTTCCACATGACAAACCGAAACACAAGCCGGGGAAACAAAGGGAGGGGCTCTGTAAGAAGTCTCAGGTCCGGGAGTGGCCTAGCTATTTTTCGCCCTGACCAATAGAACATCTTTGGGGGAGCTGAAGTCCGTATTGCCAGCGCAGCCCAAAACCTAAAGGATCGGGAGAAGGTCGGAGGAGGATTGGGCCAAAATCCCTGCGCAGTTGTGAAAACCGGGTCAAGCCCTCGGAAACGTATGCTCTGAAATTTGCAAACAAAGGTTTCTGTCCAATATTATTTTCTGCTTTTTGATGTATCAAATACTTATGTCATGCAATAAAATGAAAATTAATTATTTAAAAATATCATTGATTTTCGGATTTTTTTTTAGATTCCGTCTCTCACAGTTGAAGTGTCCATGAAAAAAATTAAAGCTCTCATGCTATTTAAGTAAAAAACCCCTGCAAATCGCAGGTTAAAAAAAATACTTGTTCTCCCCACGTAATACGGGTGTGTGGGGACCGGGGGTTTTTTTTCTTGATGTAAACTTGAAAAAAAAAAATCCTCTTCAAAGACAAAACTCCGATAAACCCAATCAATCGACTCCCCTCTTTTTAAACCCACCCTTCCTTGACATTTTTGGTCGCCATAGTGGTCCGCTTGACCGTCACCCCCAGTACTCAACCCGGGGGTTTGGGGGGGGGTCACAGTCCTCCCTTGCTGTCTTTTTCTCTTCCTCACAGACACACACCCATTTCTCCTCCCCTCATCTGCCTGTCGTGTGTTCTCTCCCCTTTTTTTTTCCCTTACTCCCAACTCCGGGCTCTTTTTTTCCTTTTTCTCCTTTCTTCTCGTACCTCACTCCCTTTGGTCTACCTCTTTCCACTAAAGTTTTCCTCTCACCTCGCTTTACTCCCCTAACTGTCTCTCTCTTTCACTTTTTTTTCCTCCACGTTTTCCCTTTCGCTCCTCTCAGGCACTCCAGCGGTGATTCGCCTGGAAGGAAGCAGGGGAGGGAAAAAGGGAAAAAAAAGGTCCATGGACGCTCTCCACCCACACTACACCCCTAGCCCCCTCCCCCCTCTCTTTCCCTTTTACAAACACTTTTGAGAACCCGGAGTCATTGTTAAACCCAAACGGCTTCCGTCCAGTCCCCCCCCTGCCCCCCGGAAATTTGTCCCCTTTCCTCTTCTCTCGCCCCTTGGGGGGCCCAAAAACTCTTATGCAGCGCATTGACCAGATTTTTTTAAAAGGTACACCCTTTACGCCACTTTGTTCTTTTTCGGGTACCGTTTATTTTCAAGTCATCTATTAGGATATGCACAAAAAAATGTCAAAAAGGAGGAAAGGTCAAGCCGCGGTAAGGCCCAGACAAGGCTATCCCGCTTTAAATTTTAGATTTTTGATCTACCCCCTGTTAGTAATGTTCCCTTTCGGGACTCCCATAAATTTTTGTTCATTAGTGACAAGGGCGCTTTAGGGCTGAAAAAACCAAATAGCCTCGATCTAGCCAGATGCCACCCTGCACCCCCTGCGGCGTCCTTGAACTAAGCGGGTTGGGTTCTATTTGGTTCCGGGAGGGGACCCAGATGCGCTGATGGGGTGTTGGAGGGCTAGTAGAGGCACACTTTCCTCTGTCAAAAAATAAAAAATTCCCAACCCCCCAGGGCAGGTGGGGACATTGCCCTGTGTATGGTGCCATTTTCAGAGGGGACTTAAAACGGGTGCCCGCTCCTGGGGTCATAAGATCCAGGGCACTTTTTTGGGGGGGTCTTAACCTGGGTCTAATTCCCAATCTACCCCCTAATCCCCCCATTTTCCAATTGGCGTCTTCCTCTCCCTGTAACTTTTCCCCGGGTTTGGTTGCTGAAATGAGAATGTGTTCTCTCAACTTACCTGTTAATAAAATATATATAATTTAAATCCAACCCTGGAAGTTGATGTCTTTAAAAGCTTATTTTTCGTTTTTTTTCACTGCTCTTTTTGATTGACTAAGTATAATGGCTTTTGGCTACAATGATGACAACTACCCGGACCTCAGTAATCACCCAAAACCCCAAGGGAGATAAATGGGAAAAGCACCCATTTGTAAAAAGCATTATGTGGCCTAGTCTACAAAATGTTTTTATTTGGTACCAGTCTATTCAAGTTTAGAAACGCTTCTGTGGTTAAATTCATGCCTTTGTGGGGGTAAAAATGTATTCCCATTTATTTATCTTATTAACCGGATACAAGGGTCCAAAAATAGATGCAAATTCCCTTTGGGCAACCCCATAGTTAATTTGTTAAGTGAAGCACTACTACTTTTGGGGAAAAACTGTCTTAAATGCAGTACATGTTTTTTGTCAGAGTTTGGGATCCTTAAACACGGGTAAAAGACCGGGCTCGGGGATGGAAAAAAAATGGAATCATCCATGAAAACAAAAACAAGGGCTGACTGACCAGCTTTCATTTAGAAGCCATTGGGTCACATGTGCAAACCCCCCCGAAAATCGTCTTTTCACTTAAAAAAACAGGCTAGGCCTGCCCCCCTAAAAATAAGAAAAATTTTGAAAAAAAGTTTTTGTTTAAAGGGCGTGTGGGCCCCATTTGCTCTTACATAAAACACCGCCTCCAATACACATTTAAATTATACAATAAAAAAAGAGCAAAAAACATTACTTGTAAGGTGTTTTTTTAAAACAATGTTCATGCCCCGAAAGGGATAAAATGCAGTGATGGGGGAAGATTGTAAAACCCAGCTACTAGCCACTGACGAGGTAACGGCGTACTAGCGCTACGACAGTTCCCCTTTTACGTTTTGCCTTTTTATTATTCCTAATTTTTTCCTAGGGCGTTTTGGGGTTTTTTGGGGGGAATTATTGGGGCCCTAAAACATTGCCCTTTTTGTTTTAAAAAGACATATTTGTTTTTGGGGGCCAAAAACTGGGGCCCAAACCAGCTTTCCAAAAACCCCATCATTTTACTCGCCTTGGAAATGCCAAGCCCCCCTTTCAGCTCCCAGCAGCTCACATCCCAAAAATTGCAAAAGACGTGCATTCATCTAGTAGCCCCTAAGTAAAGGGAAAGGTTTTTTCCCCCCATTTTACGTTGAAATACACTTCCCATCCCCAAAAAAATGACCCCCCCAAACCCCGGCTTTTTAAACCCTTTTGCTTTTCTTTTTTTAAAGTATTTTTATTACTTCGATTTTAATGGCGTCGAAAAAGATTACAAGCCTTTAACCCCCCCCTTTGAGCTCTTGGGGTGCTTCCAAGCAGCAAATATTTGAAAGAAAAGTCAGTCACATGATAAAAAAAGAAAGGACCGTGTGTACCTTGCTGCTGATGCTCGGCCAATTACAATACTCGAAAAAAATATTTGTAGACAGAAAATTTCGGGAAGTCACCCCCCTCCGCCACACTAGCTTCAGCAGCGCCGCTTGTTCTAAGGAATCCGTGACGTCACATGTAGCCAATTTGGGGGACTTCCCCCTCCTCACCCCATCCATCCGTTTTGTTGGTCCCCGGCTTTTTTTGGTCCCTCTCCCCCCTTTCATGTTGTTTTAGAAAAAGGCAAGCGTATAGGTTTTTCATTGGGCTGACAATGGGAGGGCATTTTAAAATTCGACTTGTTCCCTCAGTGGATGAATTAAAAAAGTTTGGGTTTTTTTTTTTTAATAATTTTTGAAACCCTTTTTTAGGTTTTATCTTTTACTATTGAATGGGGGTTTTTTTTAAAAATTCTATACCATCTTCCCACTTAAGGGGGAGCAAAAAACGCACATGCAGCCCCGGTACAGCAAGACCCCAAAACCCCAACAAAAACCATTCGAAAGGTTGTTGTATTTTTTGACATTTCAAACCCCTAAAAAATAAATATATCCTCTCCATCCCAGTTTGGAAAAATATGCCATTGTCGACTGTCTGGTTAGGCAGCATGTGTTGGGGCTTGGTTGTGTTTGCATTTACTAACATTTTAAGATAAATCCTTTTTTTGTGGCCTGACTGAAGCATTTGGGGGTTTCCTCCCTCAAATAAAAGGTAATTTTTTCTACTTTAGGTCAGCTATTTTACCCGGGAACAGATATGTTTTTTAGAGAAACCACCCTCTAGTGGTAAAAAATTTTTTTTAAAGGGAAACGAAGGGAAACCAACACGGAACCCCCTCACCCCCTTACACTTTTTACTAACCACACCATGGAGGTGATGGAAAGCTAAGGAGGCTGGGGTCATTGAATGGGGAATGGAAAAATGGAACGAGTCAAACAAAATCCCTCCTCCCATGGGGAGTGGAGACAGGGAACACAATGAGCATGTTTTTTGCACTGAACCTCCCGGATGGCCGATCAGACGCATGACTTTAAAGGGGTACCCGGGAAAAAGGGGACTCTGGTCGTTTAAAAAAACAAACCCCGGAGCAACCTGAGGTGGAGAAAAAGAAATAAGGTTTTACTGTTTTTAAAAATTTTTAACTGAGCAAAAGCGAAATTTCTTTGAGTTGTAGAAAAAATACAACCACAAATTTTAGAAACTATTTCTATTCCTTTTCATTTCCCTTAATTTTTTAAAAACCCTTCTAAAAAGGGGGGGTTTAAAAAAAAAACCCTTTTCAAAAGGGTCCCTTTCATGCATTTTGGTACCTTACATCAATATGTAGGCCTTCTTTCTGCTTGTGCGTGTATCCCAAATGGTCATTGACAGGATCCCCTGTAGCTCAGTTGGTAAACCCTGGTGCTTGAGCCGCCAGGGTTGGGGGTTCTTTCCCAGGGGGGAAAATATAAAATTTGTTTTCACTCACTAACTGTAAGTCGCTCGGGATAAGAGGGGTCTCAAATTTTAACCTGCTTTTATTTTATGTTTTCCCTTACTCTAAAATTTAAACTCTTCTCGTTAAAATTTGCAGAGTACCACCCCGGGGGAAGGATTTTCGGGGTCTGTACCCGGGTCAGTTTTGGGTAGAACCCACCCGTTCCCTCTCAGGATCACAGGTACCAAACGCTGGCCCCAATTCAATCAAATCACACGGGCAGTTTTTACGTTTTTATCTTTTGGCACATTCCCAGGGTCCTTTATGCTGTGCCCCAAAAGGGCCCCCCTGTCCCTACTAGTGAACCCCTTTTTAAACCAGGGCCCAAAAAGGGGGAAAGGGGGTTTGGCCTTTTTGGGACACCCATTAACGCAGACTGTTTTTGGGGGTGTGGTACTCTATGAAAACCCTACCATAGCCTACTACCAGGTAACCCCCCCTTTGGGCAGGAAATGCTTCATCACTTTTCAGAATAACAATGTGGGGGCGGGGGGTTTAAAGGTTTATAAAAAAAGACATTTGTGTAAGTTTCCCATTAAATATTTGATTAAAATTAAAGCCTGTTTTCCTTTTGGACTGAATGGTTCTATTGTGTTCATTTTTGTGTTCTATTTCGTGATTTGTTCTGGGCTGTGAAACTACATAAAAAACTTAATTCCCCCAAAACCCCAGTGTTTCCCTTAAAACCCTTTCTCTTTTTTTTTTAGAATGAGTTTTTTCCATTACTTGACGAAATTACACAAATTAATGAAATTTTAAACCAAAAATACAGTATATACTGTGGCTAGCAACTTCAAAACCATAAAATTTGTATGGGATCTCAGTCCCTTTCAAATATTCTACCCCTTGACTCATTCCACTTTTGTTGTGTTACGGGCCTAAATTTCAAAATGTTTGAAGAGATTTTCTTCTCACCCATCTACACCTAATGAAAAATTTAAACCATGTTATTTTATTTTTTTAAAAATGTATTAAAAATAAAATACAAAATATCTCTTTTACTACAGAAAGGTAGAATCACCTTTGGCATGTTTTTTCAGCTGTGGCCCTTTCTGGGTATGTTCTAAGAGTTTTTTGCACACCTGGATTGTAAAATTTTTTGCACTTATTATTTTTAAAGCTCTGTCAAGTTGGTTGTTGTCTTTGCTAGCCCCACCCTTTTTCAAGTCCCCCCCTAGATTTTCAAGACGATTTAAGTCAAAACTGTAACCTGGCCACTTGGGAAACTTCAATGTCGCTTGGAAAGCAACTCCAGTGTATTTTTGGGCCTTGTGTTTTTAGGTTATTGCCTGCTGAAAGGTAAATTTTTTTCCCCCAGTGTCTGTTAAAACCCCGACTGCCCCCGGGTTTTTTCCCCCCAAGGATTTTCATTGTGCTAAGGGGGCCCCCCCCCTTTGGGGCATTTCTATTTATCAAAAAAAAACTCCCTAATCCTTGCCGATGAAAAGCAACCCAAAACATGGTGCAGCCCCACCATGTTTAAAAACATAAAATGGTTCTCAGTGTTGTTTTTTTGGTTTTTTGGCCCCCAAACAAAAAACCTTTTTGTATTCGGACAAAAATTTAAATTTCTTTCCCAAATTTTTTTTTCATTTTTTTAGTCCCTTTTGAAAACAGGATCTCTTTTTGAATTTTTGTATTATGTACAGATTTCATTCTTTTTCACTCTGTCTTTTTCCCGGGTTTGAAATGGTGGGGGAAACTACAATGTTGTTGATCCATCCTCTTTTCCCTCCTATCACACCTTAAAACTCTGAAACTTTTTTAAAAAGTCCCCTTTGGGCCTCTTTGGTGAACCCCTGAGCGGTTTCCTTCCTCTCAGGCAACTGAGTAGTTGTAGTGACTGGGTGTATTGATAAGAAACCCCAAAGTGAAATAAATAATTTAAAACCTTTGCTAAAAGGGGATATATCTATCTTCTTTTCCTTTTCCCCCTCAAACCAATGGGTGTTTTTCTTTCCCGGGGCATTGGAAAACCCCCCCTGGTCTTTCGGGTTTGAACCCTGTTTTTTAAATTCACTGCTCGCTGAGGGACCTTACAGATAATTTTATGTGTGGGGTACAGAGATGAGTAGTCATTCAAATCATGTTAAACATCATTTTGTGGGGGCCTCCCGATGGCCAGCAGCCCTAAGGCCCTGCATCGCAGTGCTAGAGGTGTCACTACAGCCCCGGGGTTCAACCCCCGGCTGTGTCGCAGTCAGCCAAAACCCCGGAAAAACCCAGAGGAAGGCAAAAGGGCCCCCATGCCCTACGGGTTAGGGGGGTTTTTTGTTTGGCCCGGGGCCCTAAAAACTCCTTGTGGGGGCCCGGGAACGCAGGGCTCTTAAACCTTTGCCTCCCCCCGATTTCTGAAAGGGGAAAAAAGACTGTACTACCAATTTAATATAAACAAAAAAGGGGTAAAAGTAAAAAAATAATAAACACTATTAAAAGCACACAGAGTGAGCCCATTTTTTCCCCCTGCCTTATTTAGGCTTCCATAACAAGGGGTTTAAATACTTATTGACCCCAAGATTTTTTCGTTTTTCATTTTGTTTTGTTTTAAATTTGAAAAAATTAGAAAACAAAATTCCACTTTGACTTTAAATGGGGTATTTTTGTGTGGGGCCAGGACCAAAATATAAATTTTAAATTTTCCTTTTTAAAAATTCGGGCTGAAACCCACATTTTTTGGTAAAAAAAAGTCAGGGGTTAATATTTTTCTAAAGGGCCTGTTATTTCCCGGTTTAAAGAAACTTAAAAGTGTCTTATTCAAAACACTTTTAAAACTCTGTTACTCTTTCCCCTTCTGTAAATTCTGAAACCATTTTTTTTCCCCCACAGAGTGAGGGGGTGCATCCTTGGTTTACTCTCGGGGGCCCCTTTAAACCGTGACCACTATGAAAAAACTAACCGGAGGATTTTTGACCCCCAAATTTCCCTGCCCTGGACGTTCTCCCCCCAGAGCCCAGCCCCTCTAAACCCCCCCTGAGAGGGTTTTACCAAGGGGGAATTTGGCCTGCAGTCCCACCTCTACCGTCATGCGCTTCACTATTTCTCGGGTCCAGAGTGTTCCTTGGGGGTTTGCTGATGCTTGGGATAGCTCAAATCACAAGCCCCACGAAAAACGCCCTGGACCTAAGCTATTTTCCCCTTTCCCTTTTCCCCCGCTTTTCATCTATTGTTTTTCTTTTTTAATAGAGTGTTAAGCGGGGTGGGCACCCCTTCCCCTGGGGTTCCGCGGGTACGGGGCGGTTTTTTTTCCCAAACCCGGGCACCCCCCGGGCCCAAGGGGAACTAATTGATCATTTCATTTGATTGCCTAAATCGGGTCCCTGTACTAGCGGGTAGGCTCAGCGGGTTGGGCCAGCGCTTGTAACCCAAAGGTAGGGGGTTCGATCTCCGGGACCCCCAAACCCAAAAAATGCCCCCCCCCGCATGACTGTGGGGTCGCTTTGGATAAATTGTCTGCTAAATGGCATTTATTATTATAATTAAACCCAAAACCCTTTCTTCCATTTGGGTTTAAACCCAGGACCGGGGGTTTCCCCTCCCCCTGGAAATAGAGAAACCGGGACGAAAATACCACGTTTTTGGGGAATTTTCACAAAGGTTTGGGGGGAAGGTTTTTGCCCATATTTTGACATTTGAAATCTAAAAGCATAATTTAAAAAATTAAAAAAAAGTTGGCATATTTATGACTTTTTGGGCCCTTACCCAGGCCCCCTTTAAGACCCCAAAAATTTTTTTTTTTTTTTCTGTGGGGCTACAAAAAAAATATTGGTGTCTATAAACCCTTTACCGCTTGCCCCTGTATATGAGTAGTTTTTGATTTCCCAATAAAACATGTTTTACTTTAAATTTATGAATTTTTGCCCAAATATAAAAAATAATATTGAAAAATAAACCATTTTTAAATATGACACTTTTTTCCGATATATTGTTGAACAAAATATACTCTAGGGGCATATCAAATTTCCAAATAGGATTTTTTTGATTTAAATGACCCCAATTTGTAACCTTACCCCCGAGTGAATGTGAAAATGGTGGGCCCTCTGCTGGTCTTTGGGCAGGAGGGTCTGATACAAGAAAAAGGGGGGCCCGTGTTTGGGTTTTACTTGCCTACTTCCCAAATTTTTCTCTGAAATAAAATGGGACAAAATTTTAAAACTGCGAGACCCCCTTTGGGAACTTTGATACTCCCTAAATATTTTATGTTCATTTTTATTTTTCAAATTTCCCAAAAATTTTTTTAAATTTTCTTTAAATGAATGAAAAAAATATTTTAATTTAAATAAAAAATACTACTTCTATACAGAGAAAGCGATAAACCCTTTATATAAAAACCAATGTTTGCTTTGAAACACGTACAAACTTTTATGGATCTTAAAGGAGGCCTGAAAAAGGGCCAAAAAATTTCAAAAAGATAAAAAACTTTTTTTCATTTTTTCTAATTATCCCTTTTTAGATACAAATTCAAATATGCACTAAAGTGAAACAAAATTTATTGTCCTTTTTAAATCCCTTAAATAAATGTAGATAAAGCGCGGAGCCCTTTTAAAAATAAGGTTTTTCTAAGCCTTGAAAATTTTTGAGACAGGGTTTTGGGGTTTTTTTCCAAATTCAGGGGGGTGATGGGCAAGACAAACTGTTTAAGTGCCTTTGAAGGGGGAAAGGTAGTTGGTGCCAGGCGCCCGGGTTTGTGTCAACAACTGAAACGCTCGGGGGTTTTCACACCCAAAATTTTCCCCATTTTGTATAAAGAATGGCCCACCCCACAAAAAGGACACCCCCAACTTGCCCCACAACTGGGGGAAAGCCTTGGATTAAAACAGGGCCGGGCATCCCTGTAAAACACTTTTGACACCTTGTGGGTCCATGCCCCGACGATTGAGGCTTTTTCTGAGGAAAAGGGGGGGAGGGGTGCCACTCAATTTTGGGAAAGGTGCCCCTAACTTTTGGTATCTCATTTTGTTTTTTACGGGAAAGGGTTTCCGTCCAGTAGCGCCCCTAGGTCCATCCTCCGCAACCTTAGCCCCCCTCCTCACCACAGTCGGGACAATCATCTTCCTTTTTGGTGTCACCTGTGCAAACTGATTCCCCGTGTATTATCCCCCTCCTTCCGGGGTTTTTCCCTTTGTTAATTTTCTCTGCTGGGTTTCACTATGCCACCATACTAATCAGGGGTCGATCGCGGGACTTGGCCCGGATGTCGGGAAATTTTTCAAATAGGGGGAATTATGTTAAAAATTGTTAACCCCAAATACTGAAAATAAACCTGTGTGAACGGTGTTAGGGTTATCTTTAATCCCCCAAAATTAAAAAGGGGGGGTTTATTTTAAAAACTGCGGAGACAACATTCCAGGGAAAAAGGGGCCCTGAGAAACTTTTTAAAAGGGCCCTTTCCTAAAGGGGGCGGGGGCAAAGTCCCTTTGGTGAAGTGGTATAAAAGCTGTATAGTGTTTTTTTTGGGGGCAGAGCTTTTCCAAAATTAAACCAAAACGATAAATTTTTCCCGGGTTTTGGGCCCTTTTTTTTAATTCAGGGTTAAAACCCGGGGCCTTAAAACCCCGGGGAATTTAAATTCAAGCTTTAATTTTTTGTTTAAATTAAGATAAAAATTCTCGTGACAAAGGGCCCTTTCGACCGGGTCTCAAAAAAAACGTTTTTGTCGTTCTAAAGGAAAACCGGGAAAACCCCGGGGCAGGGGCCGGTTTTGATAGCATCCGTATAGAATAACCGGGCCCTTTTGACTTTAAGTTAAAAACAGGCCGGTGATGAACCTTATGAACGAAAAAGACGTTGCCCGGATCTAAAAAAATTTTTTAAAATTTCCCAACTAAAGGATAAGGCCCTTTTTTTTTAAATTCAGGGGTTTTTGGTGAAATGATTTGAACTTATTCTTGTAAAAGGCAGAAAAAATTTACCAAAATCTCATAAGACTTCCCATTTTCTAGAGTGGTAAAGCACAGAAATTTAAAAGGAAAGGAAGGGGGTCTAAAATAAATAAAGGGAAATAGGCCATTCCAAAAAAAACTATTAATATTGGATTGTAGGGGGTACAGTTTTTTACAATATAAACGGGAAAGGGGCAAAATTTTCATTGTGTGAATAGATCCCTTTAAAAAAGTCAAGAGTCATAAAAAACGGGGGGTTTTGCCTAACTCTGTCTATTTCATAAACCTAGAAAAGTTACGACCTCGGGGTTATGATAGTGTTGCCAAAAACCCGTAAAAGGGTTTTGTATCGTGGGGAGACCAAATGACCTTTAAAATACGGGAAAATTGTTTAAAAAGGAAAGGGGCCCAAAAATAGGTCGCTGAGAAAAAAATGGTTATCCCCTCTTTTTTAAATAAAACGGGGGTCTTAAAAAACTCTGGGTTTGGGGGTTTTGAATAATTAAAAATGGTTATTACCCCTGAGGCGCAGAGGGCGGGGGCACAATTGGTCCGGGAAAGGGGAGGGAAGGGCCGGGCAGGGATGTACCATTGATAAGCGGGCCCGTTTGCAACGCCGGGGTTTGGGGGTTTTTTCCCCAGGGGGGGCCAGTAAAAAAAATATATATATATTCACTAACTGTAAGTCGCTCTGGATAAAAGCGCTGGGTAAAAGACTAAAATGGGAAATTAAAAAAGCAATCATACATTTGCTCAAAAATTGA
This sequence comes from Coregonus suidteri, assembly GCA_036851935.1. Taxonomy (NCBI): domain Eukaryota; kingdom Metazoa; phylum Chordata; class Actinopteri; order Salmoniformes; family Salmonidae; genus Coregonus; species Coregonus suidteri. Next base: position 9,519 of record JAGTTL010000689.1, on the reverse strand, counting down.
ACCTAATAAAAATTTCCCCAAAGAAAAAAATTATTGTTGAATTAGTATAAAAAATAAGGGGACCCGGGGGTTTTTTTTTTTTTTTTTTTAAAAGAGGGGGTTTCCCTTTAAATATTATGGGGTTTTTTTGGGGATTTTTTAATGGCATAAGGTGAAATCTGTTGTATGAGTGGAATTCAACGGCTTTTGGGAAAGGGGGGAACCGGGTAAATACTGAATTTGGTTTGGGGGATGTTTTAAAAGGAAAATTTGTAAGGGGTTTTTTTGGTTTAAAAATAAATACTCACTTATTTAAAAGGAAAAGGGGGAGGGGGAGATTTTTTTTGTTGCTGAAAGAGGTGAGAGCTAGGGGGCGGTTTTCCCTTTTTGGGGACGTTTACTTTTCTCCCCATGAAAAGGGAATAGTTTTCTTTGAAAGGATCACGGTTTTTTGGAGTGACTGGCATGTAAAGTTTGAAGGGGCCCCCGGGGTTTTAACCCCGGGAGAATTTGGGAAAGCTTTCCTTTGGGGGTATGGACCTAATTTCTAGGTGGGTTGGAAATGTAAAGGGTTTTTTTGATAGCTTAAGGGAGATGAAAATTCTAAAAAAGGGCTGTGAAATTCTGTTACAAGGGACTAAAGACATGATTTCGTAAGAAGGAAGGGTGATTTGGCAGGTCCCCGCGCCTCCCCCCTTGTGTGGAAGGGGCGGGGGGGTTTAGAGACAGTAAATAGTTCAAATGATAGGGAAAATATTAAATGTATGCTTATCAACGATAGCAAGTATTTTTTTTTTTTAAATTGGGCCTAATCGGGGGGGGGGGGAGAACCCGTTTCAGAAATTGAATAGCGAACGGGAAATTTCGATAGGCTTTGAAAAAATTTTTTTGAGTTGATGACAAAAAAAAAAATTTATGGGTTTTAGTTTTCCCCGGGGAAAAGAGTTTTTACTTGCTTGACTGTAAACGATTGAATCAAAATTGGGTTTTAAGTATGAAATTATTAAACAATAGGGTTTTTATTTTTAAAAACCAAAGCAAAAGGTTTTTGATGATTAAATTAATAGAAAGGGGGTTTTAAAGGGTTTTTATTAGAAGGGTTTGTGAACTTAATGAAAAGTGGTTTATATAGTGGGCCTTTAGGGTTGATGGAAGTCCCCCTATAGCATTTTGGTTTTGGGGGTGCCTGGATAAAAAATAATTCTTACTTCCCCAAAATATGTGATTGTATTGGCTAATGAAAAGAAATATGACATTTTTCGGGCGAAAAAAACAAAGAAGGGGGGACAGAAATTTTTCCCATGGTTTTGGGCAATAATTGATAATGGATCATTTGGGATGAGAAACAATGGGAAAAATTTAGGGGGTTCCCAAAAATCATTTTGAGTTTAAAGAGGGTCTGTCTGGGGGTAATCAATTAAAAAATAATCATTGTATACTCAGGAATGTTTTAGTGGGTTTTTTGGGTTAGTTATAGGAATTAATTGATACAACTATTTTGATGAGTTGGACTGGGGGTATCTGTATCAAAGTTTTGTGTGTTTCTTACCATCTTTGGGTTACTGGGTGGGAAATTTAAGGGTTAAAAAAATGTATTTCCCCAGGAAAAAGATTAGCTTAAACCTTGGAATGTTGCCCAGGGCTAGGGGAGCAGTGTAAAGTTTTGGCAGTATTTGGGCGAAAAGTGAGCTAACCCAAAATTTAAAAGGGGCCTGGGATTTTTTGGGTTTTTGTTTTTTTAAAGGGTTTTTTAAAAAAAAAAACACACCTAAATATTATGTTTATAAAGGGTTGTTTTGTTTTAATTTTTGGGGTTTTTTAACATTCACAAAAAGTTTTTTGGTTTTTTTTGGAGTTTTTTTGGTTTTTTTACTGGTTTTTGGGTATACATTATTTCTTATGGAAAAAAATGTCATGAGGGGGCTTAATGAACCCTTGGATAAGTAACATTTATGAAATATTTAGAATGATGGGAATGTTTTTCTATACTTGGGATGGGAAAATTTGTTTTAAAGTTTCAATGGCCTCTGAACTCTGTTTTGACTTTTTGGTGTTTTAAATTAATCCCACACTGGTAATTCTAAAGGAAAGAAGGAGGACTTTAAAATAGTTTTTTAAATTTTATCAATTTTTAGGGTAATTTTTTAAAACTGTGGGAAAAAAATGAATTTTTAACCTAAAATAAAAATAAAAGAGAGCTTTCCCCGAAGGGATACCTGTTTTCTAGTCAATTGTACTAAACTGGTTTCTTTTAAAGGGGTGGGAATTTTTAGATATTTCAAATGTTTTTCCCTTTAAAATTTTATTTTTTTTTTAGTTTTAATAAACAACAAATTTTATTTTTAAAAATAAATAAGCCTGAGCTGCAGTAAACAAGGGCACAATCTAAAAGCAAAAAACTTTACCTAAATTTTTGAAATTTTGGATACGATCAGGAAAATAGTAATAATAGGAAAAACTGGATAGGAGAATTTGGGGTAGGGGCACTGTCCGAAAAAGATTAAAAGGATGAGTTTAAAGGGAAAAAATGCAGAGACAAATAAAAGAAAAAATTGTGAAGTGTTCTTTTATTTCTTGAAATACCAAAAACCCTTAAAAAAGAAACAAATGAATTTACTTTTTGGAATGATAGACTACTGTAAAACTTTGGGGACCCATTTTTGTAAATGCAACTGGTAATTTTGTGATCTTATCTATGGGAAGGCAATGGCACCCAGGGAAAATCATTTGGAACCCCTGAGGGGAGAACAAATTTTAGATAAAAAAATTTCTCAAATTCCCCAAACATCTTTTGCTTTTCCTCCAAAAACAGGGTTTTACCCAAAAAGGTAAGAGTAAAGAGGGATATTGACATTGGTCATGTTAAAAAGATGGTGAGGGGGGGATATTTTTTAGTGGCCCATTAGATTTTAACTGGGTTTTAAACACAAACCCTAATTTAATTTTTTGTTGCTAAAGGGGAAGACTTAGTTGGGGGATTTCAGTGTGAAGTTAAATGGGAATCCATGGCTGTCCTAAGGCTGTCCCCACATTTTCGTGAATAAAAGCAGAAAGGGGGCCTTTTTTCTTTCCCTCCAAAAAGAGAGGAAAAAGCTGCCAGGGGGTTAGCAGAGTTCAGGCTAAAACCTTTCTCTCCTTTCTATCTTTTTTGATTGATTACAGCAGGGAAAGGGGGTTTTTGTTAGGGTTTTAAAGATTTCATTTTTGGGCCTGTCATGGGCCAAACCCTTAGTCTTCATTTAAACCCGGGGGACCGGGGGGAACAGATTTTTAACTAAATGAGTGTTTTTTTCAAGATAAGGGGTTGAAATTTTTGGAAATTTCTATTGATTTGAAATGAAAAAGAAAATCAAAAAAAAAGCCCATAAAAACTAATGGAATTTGGGGGGAAACAAAAAAAGAAAGGGAAGGACGTCTCAAAATAAATAAGGGATGGCAATTGGATGATTTAAAATTTCCAAATTTCCTAATTTATTGTTTAGGTAGGTGGCAATATTGACACATGGGCAGAGCATGTGGGCAAAAAGGGGGGTTGGGTTTTTATGGGAGGATTAAAAAAAAAATATACGAAGGGAAAAGGGCAAAATACTTTTAAAAAAAAACCATTTTTTTTTTTGTACAGTCTAGAAAAAAGAAACTGATTGAAGGTATTATTAGAAGGGGTTTTAAGGGAAAACACACGGGGAGCGGAAAAATGGGGTACAAGGTCTACCGAAGTAAATTTAAAGACGATCAGAGAACTCCAGATTAAGAAGGGTTTTTTTGCCATTGGGGAAGGGATTTTGGGAACCTTTCAGAATGCCCATTAGGGGGACCGGGCAGGCCCGAAAAAAAATTAAAAAGCACCCTAAACAGAAAAGTAGAAATTTGTTTATTAACCCCACCGGTATGGTTTTGAGTTTTTTTGCCCCCCAGGTGACTAAAGGAGAAGGTGACTCACTCTTCTAAACCCGGTGACTGGTGAGCACCAATTTCCCCAAAGAAGAAAGGGCTAAAAAAGGGCCTGGTTTTGGGGAAGGGGCCCCATCAGGTTATTTGGGCACTTCCCTGTTTTCCATTAGAAAATCAGAAAGAGGGAAACCCGGGGTTTCCCCCTTACCCACTGCAAAAAGGTAAGAACCATACAAGCCCACTGACCCCCCGCAGAGTTAAGAGAAAACTGAAACCCTAGGGGCTGGGGGTCACCTCTGTTAACGAAAATCTCCCACCCCGACCTATCATCAAATGTGTTTTTTTCTCAGGGTGTGGTATTGGGGGATACCAAGGGAGAAAGAAATGGGACAGGTTGGCGGTTTTTTTGGGGAAAAATGGTGACTTTAGCTGCTCATAGTCTCGCAAAGGTCTTGATATGCAAAATCCACCCCCAAATTGCTATGCCCTTACCATTTTTAAGAGTAAAAAAGAAGAAAGCGACCCACATACTGCCGTCAAGGCGAATGGCCTAAAAAATGGGAAATCAGAGAAGGGGAAAACTGTGGTTCAAATAAGGGTTAGGGACGTGCCCAAAGGGTGGGGGGGGGGGGACATGTCAAAAAAGCAATTTTGGGGTTTTAAAAACCCATTTTTTCGTGTTCGGCCCCCCCGGCCGGATTGTTTCCCCAACTCAATGGTTTTTAAAAACCCCCTTGGGGGTTGGGATATGAGACCGGGGGGACGAACATCCCCCAAAGGGGGGTAAAGAAAACAAAGACATCACCAAATTAAACAAATTGGGGATAGTTTGTAATGTAAATGCTTAAGTCGGGAAACACAGGAGGAAATTTTGAACCTTCAGCTCCCGTAACCGATGTGTGGTGGGGGTGTGCCGTAAAGGCAGTAAAGGCCGAGAAATTTCCCAAAAAGGGGGGCTAGATACGTGGGGCCCTGGTTTTCTACTGATTCACTAGTTAGAAATTGTCAACCCGGAAACCCAAAGGGAAAGGGGTTTAAAAGGGAAAATTTGGAGGTTTTAACAAGAAAGGGGAAAGCCCTATTTAGATTGGGTGCGATTTGGGATAAACCAAGGGGGGGATCGGAGTTTTAAACCCAAACTATGAAACAATTTGGGGGGGTTTACTACCCTGTTCTTTTTTTGGGTGACAATAAAAAATTTTTTTTTTGGGGGGGGTTGGATTAATTATACTATTACGACCAACAACTTATTTTCCAACTTTGGGGTGCGTAAAAGGGATCTCTGAACCCAAATTTTCCGCCATCTCACTCCCGAATTTTGGAAAAAAGGTTGGGTCTAATCAGGCAGAAAAGGGGCGGTGTCTATGAAATTTTAAGCCTTGTTTTCACTTTTATCCCAACAACCCACACCGGGTGGGACGGGGCACCAGGCCCCCTTTCAAAATTTAAATGCTCTAATGAAGAAGGGGCGGGGAAATCAAAAAGTTTTTACATTGTGGATAGGGTTGGGTTTTATGAAAAGGGTTTTGGGAAAAGGAAAAACCCTAGCCCCCCCCATCTTTGGGTTGGGCCCCCGTTGTATGGTATTTTTTTATTTTGTGGTTTTTTGTATTTTTTTCCCCGTGTCCGAGGGTTGGGGAGTAAGGCGTTGGGGAATGCATTCTCAAAAAATGATGAAAAAAGATGGACCGACTCCGGGCTCTGACCAGGGGGGTGGGAAAACATCCTCCAGGCTTTGGGGGATGACAGGAAATTTTACCCGGAAAAACCGCAATTGGTTGAAAGTTTATTTAGTTTTTTGACGTATGAAGATCAGGTTTGGGCATGCTTGTAAATACTTTATCCTAAGGGGGTAAAAATGTTGTCCAAAAGGGGGGACTGTTTTCGAACCCCGTTGGGGTTTTAAAATTCCCAGGGATGGATGGGCAAGAAACCCTAAAAATTTCATGCAAAATTTGAATCGTGCCCTGGAACAGTGAGAACAAAAAAAATACAGACAAAACCCTGAACTACCGTCCCAAAAATAAAAGGGTTATTTTTTTAACAACCCGGAAAAGGGGTTTTTTGGAAAAAGGGGTGAGGGAGGAAACCCCAAAAATAAACAATAGTGTAAAAAAAAAAAAATAAACTGATCTTGCCCGCCCAAAACCGCTAAACCTACGGGTAATCATACAAAAATTACAGTGGGTGGTCCGCCCAGTCTAACTAGTTGGTTTTTTGATTTTTTTCCCCTACGGGTAATGGGATGCCCAAGGGGAACCCTTTCTTAAAAATTTCCCCCTTTTCCCGAAACACACAAAAAAGTTACCAAAAAGATAAAACCAGCAAATGAGTGAGTACCCAAAAAACCCGACAAACCCCAGTATCCATACCACATCGAAATAGTCCCCCACAAAGTTTTTCCAAAAAGGTAACCAAAAATTAGTGGTTTCACAGGAACCCCCAGTTTTCCATACTCACATAAAGGAAAAAGTCTCCTCAAAAAACACAAAATGACTGCTTTTAAAAAGGGGTGTGTGATGAAAAAACCCGAAAAGTTTGGGCAAAGCGAGGAATGGGCCACTGATTGGTCCCCCTCGCAATCAAACAGACACCCCCCAAGACCACCCAATCAGGAACTACAGGGCACCCGTGATTAGGGCAAAAAGGGGAGGAAAACACAAAACCAAAACAGGATAACCCGTATCCCTAACATGGACTGATAAGGAAAATTTTGATTAAAACTAAAAAATTTTTAAACCCCAATACTGGGGATGACTGTGTGAAAATGTGTTAGGGTTATCTTTTAACCCACTAACAAGGGGGGGAGTTAGAACTGCTGAACAAACATTCCAAAGGGTGAAGGGGACTGAGAAACTGGTTAAAGGGGCCCCCTTAAAAGGGGGGCGAGAAAGTGCCTTTGTGTGAATGGGATAAAATCTTATTGTTTTTTTTGGGAGCAAGTTCTCCATGATTAAATATCAGATCCCTTCTTTTCCGGTTTTGGACCTTTTGGGTTTTAAATTTATGATTAAAAATTTACCCCCCTCCGGGAATTATTCAGAGGGGATTAAGTTTGATTAATTAAGATAGAAATTTCGTGACTGTTCTCCCTTTTTTATTTTTTATTCATCCCTAGTTTTGTATTTCGTATTTTTTTGGTGTCCCGCCCCGTTTTTTTTTAGTCTTATTTCTCCCCCTTTCTTTTTTGTGAAAATCCCTATTTTTTAAACCCTTGCTTCGGGACCCCTTTTGTGAAGTTCCTTGTTTTCACCCCCTGCCCCTGTCTACCCCGCACCGCACCTGGGGCACACCCCCACACCCAAAACCCCTTTCAGTAAGCAACAATCCTTCCAAAATAAAAATTTTATGGATGAAAACTTGTGGAAATCCCCCAAATAAGGTCTCTTCTTAAGAGTCCTAGTTTCGTGAAGAATCACTAGATTCCCGGGTAGTTTTGGGCCTTCATTATAGACTTTACTAACGTGTATGTATAAAAAAGACTAAGTAAAAAGGGAGTAAATCTACTAACTTTAAACTCTAATAATTTATAAAGGCCCCAAAACAGCATTAGAAGTATGTTGTTACATGTGTAATAAGGGTTTAATATGTTTTATTTCAGCTCCGGATAACACCAAGTTTACCCTGTACTCTCCCCCTGGGCCTATGCAGCTGGGGTTTGGGAGACCGAGTGAATAGGAACATTCACAACACCATGACAATCAAACTGAACTCATCCATTAAAAAAACCCAAATTTAAAAATGGTGCATTTTCTGCGTGTTTGTTTTAATGATTGGTTGTAAAATCTTGCATTGCAATCAGATACGACTGTAGAAGCATTTAATCTCAAGTAATGCTAAATGGTATTATATGCAGTGGGGAGAACAAGTATTTGATACACTGCCGTTTTGCAGGTTTTCTACTTACAAGCATGTAGAGGCTGTAATTTTTATCATAAAGGGACACTTAAACTGTGAGAGACGGAATCTAAAACCCAAAATCCAGAAAATCACATTGTATGATTTTTAAAATAATTAATTTTCATTTTTTTGCCCTGACATAAGTATTTGATCACCTACCAACCAGTAAGAATTCCGGCTCTCACGACTTGTTAGTTTGTCTTTAAAAACCCTCCTTTTCTCCACCTTTCCTGTTTAACTGCACCTGTTTGAACTTGTTACCTTTAAAAGACCCTGTCCACACACTAAATAAAACAGACTCCAACCTCTCCCAATGGAAAAACCCAGAGAGTGTGAAAGGAATCGGGAAAAAAATTGAGACTTGCACAAGCGGGGAGGGCTACGGGAAAATAGGAAAGCAGTTTGAAAGGAAACAACTTTTGGGCGAAATTTTAAAAATGGAAGAAGTTCAAATGACAGCCCCAATCCCCCTCGGCCGGGGGGCCCCATGCAAGATTCCCCTCGGGGGGGTCAATGATCATGGGGAAGGGAGGGATCACCCCAGAACTCACGGCAGGCCCGGGTAAATGACCTGAGAGAGCTGGCCCACAGTTCAAAAAAAACCTTAGAACACACTAGGCATGGTTAAAATCCTGCGCGCACGCAGGTCCCCCTCTCAACCAGCGCATTCCGGGCCCCTCTAATTTTTGCCAATGCCCACGGGATGACCGAGGAGGGGGGGGAAAAGGTCATGTGGTCTGATGAGACAAAAATAAGCTTTTTGGTCAACTCCCCTGCCGTGTTTGGGGAAGAAGAAGGTGAGTACAACCCCAAGAAACCCCTCCCCCCCGTGAAGCTGGGTGGGAAAAAATCATTTTTGGGGGTGCTTTTTTTTTCAAAGGGACAGGACGACTGCACCGCATTTAGGGGGGGATGGATGGGCCATGTTCGCGAGATCTTGGCCAGCCCAGGGGGATTTACAGCTCTTTTGGTTTTTTTTCCATTTGCGATAACGCACCAACTGTTTTCACCTTTTCCCCCAAGTGCTTGGCGATGGTCTTGTACCCCTTCCAGCCTTTTTAGGTCTACAATCTTTGTCCCTGACATCCTTGGAAGCTCTTTGGTCTTTGGCATGGGGAGAGTTGGAAAAGATTGATTTATTGCTTCGTGGACAGGTGTCTTTTATCGGGAAAAAGTGAGTTAGGAGCACCCTTTTAAAAGTGGCTCCCAATCTCAGCTCATTTTGTTTTAAAAAAACAATGGGAGCCCGAAATCTTTCTGATTGAGAGGGGGGCAAATACTTATTTCCCCTCATTAAAAAGCAAATCAAATTTTTAACTTTTGACTACTTTTTTTTGTCTCTCACGGGCAAATAAACCTACATTAAAATTTGATGTCATTTTTTTGTCGGGCAAACGTACAAAAACAGCGGGTCAATACTTTTTTTTCCCCACTGTATATTTACCAGAAAAGGGGAGTTTTTTAAACCCTTTTTGAAATGCAGCCTTTCTAGCATTGCTTATGGCCCTCTCATGATACTAATACTTTGGGGGTTATAGATTAAATTTTTTTAAAAAGTAAAACACGATGCTCAAAAAACTCAAAACGCCAAACGAAAATCCTTAACGGTGCATTAGTAAAAAAGAAGGATGTCCCACCCCTTTTTTCCCTTTTTGATAGAAAAAAAAGCTGTAGTTTTCCGGGGGGGGGGGCTTCAATAAGGGGGGCACTACAACTGAAACAAAAGTTTCAGTGAAAACATGCAAACAA
>JAGTTL010000688.1:27500-30732 GCA_036851935.1 Coregonus suidteri | reverse complement strand
AGTAATGGGACAGCACCACAGTGTTTACATAGAAACCACAGTAATGGGACAGCACCACAGTGTTTACATAGAAACCACAGTAATGGGACAGCACCACAGTGTTTACATAGAAACCACAGTAATTGGACAGCACCACAGTGTTTACATAGAAACCACAGTAATTGGACAGCACCACAGTGTTTACATAGAAACCACAGTAATTGGACAGCACCACAGTGTTTACATAGAAACCACAGAGAAAATAGATTTTTTGTGGTTTCTTCTACATTGGAAGACACAGACCGTAGACTTCTACACCACATACCGTACTAGCTAGACTTAACAGACATAGAGAAAATGAGTATTTCTGTTCTAGCCAACAGAGCAGTGTGATTTCTGAGGCAGAATTTCCACTCAGCTGGCGTATCTACTGTACAGCTACAGTGTTCGGTTTATGGAACCAGACAAAAATGGAATTTGGAAAATGACCGACTGGCGTCACGTCTTCTGTCACGGGGCGGCAGACAAGAATCCAGACGGCCCCACCAACAGGATGTCCCCTCTGCAGAAAGTCCCTCTTGTGCCCTCCCCCCGCCTCCCTCTCCCTGCAATCACCACTTCCCCTGGGGTCATCCACCTGACCCGTCAACCTTTGACATTTGTCTGAGGGCCTCACCTGTGCTATAACCCTCACTTACAGCTGTCCAGACTGATTGCCTGTTGATCTTTCTGTGTCTGCATCCCAAACGGCACCCTAATCCGTAAAGAGCTGTGTGATTTACCTCTGTAAATGAAAAGCGCTCTACAAATGTAATTTAGTATTATTATTGCTTTTGACTATTGCCCATTGGGCTCTGGTCAAAAGTAGTGCACTATATAGGGGTTAGGGTGTTACTTCGGACACAGCCTGTGAATGGGGCTCCATGTCGAGACTAAAGGGTTATTGGGGCTGGATTTAGCCTTCCTCATACGCACTCATGATATCCCTGCTGTCTGTGTTTGCGTAAAGACCCGAGCAGGGAGGAAGCAGTGACTTCCTGAGGGATAGAAATAGGGTGGCGGATGAACTTTGGGATGGATGATGGTTCTAACGGTAGTAGGGTTGACCTCTGGCAGTTTTATAGGCGGCGGAGAGAATCGTGTGCGTGTGTGTGTGTGTGTGTGTGTGTGTGTGTGTGTGTGTGTGTGTGTGTGTGTGTGTGTGTGCGTGTGTGTGTGCTTACCTCTCGCAGCTTTTCGGAGGCGGCGGAGAGTACTCTGGCCCAGAAGTTTAGGTCGACGCCGTCGGAGTGGTTATCCAACACCCGGGGAAGCTGGAAGGAGGAACAGAGCTGTCAAAATGACTGTCACATCCTTACCAACAGTGGCGACGCGTCATTCAGGGCAGGTGGGGCAGAGCCTGTTCAGCATGTTATTTTGGCATTAATACGTGTCACATATCAGTTTGCAAACAATGTAAAATAAATCATTGAGTTAATAAAGCCGCATACAAACATAGTCTCTTTTTTGCTTTCTTGAGTAAGGCAGCTCCAAAATGCAGGTGTTTCAGCCTAGCTCAGTGCTTTCTGTGGTGGTGGGGCAGCCAGCGGAAAATACGGAGCGTAGGGGTTGGTAATGTTCTCTAGTTGCGCCGTGATTGGCTCAGTGTTCTGTCACTCATGGGGACACTATGTCACCGCAAAATGTACGGATAGTGCTAGAAAATTCAAGCCCCTTGGGTGCTGCCATAGACCTACATTAGAAGTGCCCATCCAAGAAGGCTCAAGGTCATTGGCCACAGATAAAATGATGTCAAATCGCGTTATATCTACCGTAGCTTTGATTGGACTGATCATGTCAACATCATACTTTCAAAATTTTAGCTAGCAAGCTAGACAAGCAGTCATCATCATGCATGAAGTCGGCAATCTACTGGCAAATCCTTTTCAATCCTTGTCCTTTGAAGAGAAATTATAGATAAAACATATCGGCGCTCATCGGCCATTGGACATAAACATTACACAACAAGTTGGAAATCGCAAATTCAACAATGAATGCTGGGATGATAGCCGTATCATAGTCATCAGAGTAAAGTTAACATAGAAAACACAAGTGATTCATTGTCATGAATGTGATACATTTACATTGTAGTCATTTAGCAGACGCTCTTATCCAGAGCAATTAGGGTGAAGTGCCTTGCTTAAGGGTACATCGACAGATTTTTCACCTAGTCGGCTCTGGGATTAGAACCAGCGACCTTTCGGTTACTGGCACAACGCTCTTACCCACTAAGCTACCTGCCGCCCATAAATTAAAAAATGAATAGATAAACTGCCATACACTAACATTTCACAGTCTTAATTTTGCCTGAAGTGGGTGTAAGCTACCTCTGTCACGGATACAGCCGAGGCTGCCCCTCCTCCTTGCTCGGGCAGGCTTCGGCGTTCGTCGTCACCGGAGTACTAGCTGCCACCGATCTATGTTTCTGTGTCACACTAGTCCTGTCTTTATTATTCACACCTGTTACTCATTAGGCTTATTGGTTTCCCTATATTACCTCTGTTTTCCCTCCTGGGTTTGTACGTGATTGTTCATTGTTATGTCGTCTGTTGAGCTGTTGTTTTGCTCTTCCCTGCGTGGAGGGTTTGATATGGTTTACTTTGTGTTTAGTAAAGCCATACTTTTCTCAGTTCTGTGTCCTGCGCCTGATTCCGTTTCACCACTTCACCCAGACGCTGACAACCTCATCATTTATATGGTAAGTAATGTCATGTCATTCATGTGCTTGTTCTGTCATCTGAAAAACTCAACAACAACAAAAAAGTATAACAACTAATTCACTTTCCCACATAGGAACACAGAAAGCACTGAATCTGCTGACAAGTGCATTGTCATCATCTTCTGTATCCTGAACTACAGTATCTCCAGTAACTGTTTCTTCCAGGGAATATTTCAGCTGGGGAAACTTCTAACTACCTCACAACACAATGGGCTAGAAGTCAGGAAATGGTGCACGGCAGCGACGCACAACTCCAAAATAAGACATCCTTCCTCTCTGACATTCCTCACTATCTCCTGAGATCTAATGGGCTTGTTTCAAAGAAGAGACACATATACACACACACACACACAGCCCTAATTGGGGCCAACAGTGTGTGTAGACGTGACCATGGGACCATAAACACAGGTGATTATAGAAAAGCTCCCTTAGGTTTAGTCTGGTAGGGAGGCATGGCATCTATAATCTCATTATTGAAAGAGGCCAAGTCCCAAT
>JAGTTL010000688.1:0-22500 GCA_036851935.1 Coregonus suidteri | reverse complement strand
CACTGCACCTGTACACAGCCCATCTGAAATTAGCCCACCCAACTACCTCATCCCCATATTGTTATTTATTTTGCTCATTTGCACCCTAGTATCTCTATTTGCACATTATCTCTTGCACATCTATCATTCCAGTGTTAATACTAATTGTAATTATTTTGCACTATAGCCTATTTATTGCCTTACCTCCATAACTTGCTACATTTGCACACACTGTATATATATTTTCTGTTGTATTTTTGACTTTATGTTTTGTTTTACCCCATATGTAACTCTGTGTTGTTGTTTTTATCGCACTGCTATGCTTTATCTTGGCCAGGTCGCAGTTGTAAATGAGAACTTGTTCTCAACTGGCTTACCTGGTTAAATAAAGGTGAAATAAAAAGAAATAAAAAATAATCTATCACTAACTGGTATGCAGTCTCATTCTACACTCTTAGAAAAAAGGGTTCCAAAAGGGCTCCCCATAGGATAACCATTTTTGGTTCCAGGTAGAACCCTTTTGGGTTCCATGTAGAACCCTCTGTAGAAAGGGATCCAAAAGGGTTCTACCTGCAACCAAAAAGGGTTCTTCAAAGGGTTCTCCTATGGGGACAGCCGAAGAACCCTTTACTAAGAGTGTAGCTAGTAGATCCATCATAAAGGGCTATTATTCCAGCAGAGTAGCATTTGTAGTTGTCAGATCAGATTGAGAATGTAGAAGCGATCATTAGTATGGGAATGTTAGCATTGGCTCCCAGATATAACCATGTTTATGTGTTCTGTTGGGAAGGGAAACACATGAATTGCTTTCTCACAAAATAAACAGTGCTGCTGCTTAGGATCCTAGTTCCCACTACGGGGAAGTGCCTTTCTTAAAAGCTAAGTGATGTAATCCTGCCCACCTCCAGTCTACACATGACACAGAGCTGGAGAAGAGGAATGGAAGAGATGGGATGTGTTGGGTTCATTTGTTTGGTTTGGTGAAGATGGGATACAATTGCCCCGGACTGCTTTTGGACCAGATGATTGTATAAAACATGATCAATCACTCTCATACCACAAAGAAAATACACATTATTTGGTGAGGACTGCACACTGCTGTGTGAGTGTTTTCATTTCCGGTTTATAATGTCTAGGTTTAGAAAAATAGTTGGCTAGTATTTCAATAACAAATAATCAAATACACATGTATTTGAACCCAGGTCTGTCCTAGATATGTACTTATGAACCATAGCTTTTAAGTTGATGGCTGTTCCTCTGACCTGAGACCTGTTCTGGGTTGGTCCGCAGGGTGTCCATGAAGGTGCTCATGGTGAACAGTTCCCTCCAGAGCCGACCAAGCTGCAGGAACTCTGGGTCACTCAGCAGAAGCTCCTGGGTGTCCAAGTAGAACCGAGCCAGTCTGCATGGGGAGCAGAGCAGAGGATGGGTTACACACACACATAGACTGGAACACACACACACAGACATAAACACCAACACAGATATACAAATACACACACAGATAGGTAAACACATTCATTCAAGCAACCCATTCACACAGACATAAGAACCCTGAACCTCATTGGCATGAGTGCAGAGCCTTGCCAAGTGCCTTCAGCGAGAACATCCTGTATTATAACAACACCCTCCTTTCATCTGCCATCAAATGGTACATCAGCATGTAGTACTGCTGCTCAACCCTCTTCTATCTGGCTGGCCCACCATCACAAACAGCCCTAGACTATGACCATAGGAGTTGGCTTGACAGCACCAACAGATCTGGGACCAGCTATCACAGCCCTGCTCCTCTGCTCACATGGAATCGTTGTAGTTGGAGACGAGTCCGAGGCCCTCTCCCCTGGTAGCGTACTGGAAGCATGGGTTGTTGGCGTTGCAGAAGATTCCCTGGATCCATGGAAGGATGCCAGTCGAGGGCATGGCCTTGTTGGGAAAGTGACCTATACAACAGTGGACAGGACAGGACAGATGGCACTGGTCAATAGCAAAGACTGGAACAGTTGACAGAGCTCTGATCATCATGTATAGACTGGAATAACTCTAGTCACAAAATTGATTATTTTGACTAGAAAAGATTTGTAAACATACTGAATATATTTTGTACATCAGAGCTGACCATTTGCTGGTTTGCAGGGTTGTATTGTTAGTGCATATATTGCTGAACTGTTGGTAACACCAGTGTTTACATTGTCAGAAGAACATGTTCTTACACTCATGTTGGCGATATAAAGGGTTAGCACTTCTCAGCCACACTAGTCCAATGAACAGAACCACTGGCCACATTATCTCCATGAAGAACCGGATCTGGGAGGAAAACAACAAACAATATACTCTACACATTGGAAGGCAGGTGTTCATTTTGAATTAAGCTGAAAAACATCTATCAATATTAGAGTAACAGAAGTGAGTGTGGGGTGAGAGTTGATTTGTATGCGTAAATTAGTTTGAGGTTATGCATAAATTAAGGAGTGTGGCTTTAGTTTGTTAATGAAGCATAAAGGGATCTGAATGTCCACAACAAAAAGTTGACTCCCGTCGTTTGGCTTGTGTGTGTGTTTGTCCAAATCGTGCCAAGCTTCAATAGTTTACAGTATGCAGTTGGCACGATGTGAGATGTGACCATGGGTGACTGAGCCAAACACAGCGATCTAAACACGGCAGGCTGGGATGCTAAGCTAAGCAGGGCTCCAAACTTGTGCAACAACTTCCTGTCACCCAGCAGCCAGAGGCATCATCCTCATGTGATTGTCCTCTCACAACCTTTAGGCTACTACCATGATGACAGGTCTGAGACACTATCCAGAACAAGTCAATAACAGGGTGGATCTATTTTGTATTTAGATCATATGGCATACTCAATATGTAGATTTTAAATCCTACATTTCTGTTCTGTTTTAGTACGGTGGCCCTAAGGGGCAAAGTAGCTTTTAGAATTCAGTGACACACAAAGCAAGTGCTTGCAAATAATTTCACAGAAGGTGATGGAACTGCCTTCAAAATTAAAGATGAGTTAGATTGAGAAAGACAATCATCAGAAGTGTGTTTGTTTTACCTTCTGTCTCTTGCGAAGGGTCCAGTTCTTCCACAGCAGCAATCGGACTTGACTGCCCGTACCCATGATCCTCCTCTTCACCCCTCGTAGGGGTCACCACCAGGGCACAGACCTGGAAACAACCATCACACAACCATCATAAAACCACCTCACAACCATGCCACAACCACCAAACAACCATCACACAACCACCTCACAACCATGACAACCATACCTCATCCACCTCCAAACCACCTCACAATGTTGACATAATTAACACATTTCCAAATCCTTAAACAATCTGTTTCTCACTAAATACCATACAGATAGAGCGGTTCCAGTTTCTTTTGATTCTAGGACCACAGAACAGGAAGTAATCCTTCTATGCGCTGAGAAGAATGCTAGGCTGCTCCTGGTTCCAGGGTGTTTTGATACTGATTGAAGTAGGCAAGTGTTTCACATGGTGAGCAAGGGTGGGAAGGGCAAAGCCCCTTTCTAGGTCATGCCAATCAGTATATAACAATAGTAGCATGAGGGAGGGTAGAACAACTCTCATTGGCTGAGCTGTTTATGTCATGTGATGTGATGACATAATAATGCACACATAATGGTCACTACTCCCAGTGGACTGACTGCTTGCAGAATGGATTACTGTAATAATATAACAATTCAGTCTTTTGAAAATGTGATTGATAAAATGAATGGTGATGTTCTGTCACGCTTGACTATGTACTACCTCTAGTTGTCAGATATCTCAAATAAATTGTACATAGTCTGGTCTAATAAACATGTATGACATTTTGTCAAACATCATCCAGAGCACCCTGCTGGTTAGGCTACATGAAAATGTACTACTTGTAGTTACATTTACTGGTAGTACTACTAGTAGTTACATTTATTGGTAGTACTACTAGTAGTTACATTTATTGGTAGTACTACTAGTACATTTTACATTTACATTTTAGTCATTTAGCAGATGCTCTAAAAATCCAGAGCGATTTACAGGAGCAATTAGGGTTAAGTGCCTCACTCAAGGGCACATCTGCAGATTTTTCACCTAGTTGGCTCGGGGATTCTAACCAGCGATCTTTCGGTTACTGGCCCAACGCTCTGAATCGATAGGCTACCTGCCGCCCAGTAGTAGTTACATTGCAATATGTTGGGCACAATGTCAAATCCTCAACCGGTGTTGTATCAATATGTGTTCCCCTCTTCTGACTTTGATATACCAAATGTGTTTGTTAAATGTTACATGTTTGCATGCTGTTAGCAACAAGGTTTAGATGTTGACAATAGGATTTTGTTGCTTTAAGAATTCCAGGAGCATACAGATTATGCAACAGTGTAGCCTACAACCACAACACAGACTGTCCTAGCTAACATAGTTATTACACATGAATGAACAGACTAGTAACACAACTATATAGGACACCTCAAAAACATGAAAGACCACTTACTTCAGAAGAAGAATATAACCGTGGAGTACTATCTACTGAGTATAAAGTCACCCAGGACGTTGTGTTGTGTGTCCCATGTCTGGTGCTAACAGCTAACCACGCAGTTCCTTTAGTTCCTACAGACCCAGCGAATAGTTAATCTGATTGGTTTAATCTGCTTTCTCAACGCCTCAGAGCCTGCTAACACCACTCATCCATTTTCACAGAGACCTGAATGACCTGACAACCACCCGAGAAAAAGAGGGAACATTTTATTGAACGTTATGGGAAAAACAATTGGGTCTACATGTTATGGTTTCTTCCTCTTACTCTCCATTTATTCACATCAACTTTACTGGGAATTTACCTAGGCTCCAAAATGTGTGGGGTCTAACTGGTACCCATTCAGTAAGGCCTTCAAGTTGTGTTGGCAGTCAGTCTCTAAGGGGTCAATAGTGAGTATTCCTACTAGCGAAGGGTCATGTCCACAAATCTCTGTGGCTGTAGGCTACGGTAAGTCTCTGTTGAAGGAACTCTAGCTACATCAGTTAGTAGGGCAACTTTAATCCTACTATGTCAACCTACATTGTGCTATGAATCATTGATATAATTCATAAAATGACCTATAGTTTACAGCAGGGTTCTTCAATTCCAGTCCTGGAGGGCCGAAACACTTCTGTTTTTTATTTCTACCTGGTAGTTAATTGCACTCACCTTGTGTCCCTGGTCTGAATTAGCCCCTGATTAGAAGGAGAGGATGAAAAACAGAGGTGTTTCGGCCCTCCAGGACCGGAATTGAAGAACCCTGGTTTATAGTGTGTTCCACAAGCACCAGCTGCCAGCCAAATAGCTGACTACTAACCCTTATGTAGCCAGCTACTTAATTGACTTTAAAACATTTGCGGGGGAGCATGCCCCATCACCCCCTAGCTTCAGAATTTCAGTAACACTTTGAGATTATTATTCTATCCATAGTCCACATTTCCATTATCTTGTTTATCAACAACCTATACTGTAGGTGTGGGAATACAAAAGATTACAGAAACATGTTTGGAAGTTGTCAACTATATTTTAATAAGTTACAAAAAGGTGTATGTTCGTATGTACCTGTTTGTACAATGAAAGGGATTTAATACATTGGAGACAATCTGCAAATACCCTTATAGATAATATTTATAAAATATAGACGGATATATCATGTACATGAATTATGCAGTTACTGGTACTTGTAACCGGTACAAAGTGAGAGTATAATTGATATGAATAAAATATCTGGTCAGCACTGACTGAACTGAATAAAATTTTAAAAAAGAGAACAGCTTTGGCCCATCGTAATATTGTGATAGACTTCTTACAACAGGCCAGCCACTACCTGACTGACCTCTAATAATATTATTAAATGCTTTTCAGTTGAGTTGTTAGGTTGTTACCTTCCAGGTAAACATATAAAAGGGGAAGGTTGATGTTTGGTTGAAGTGTGGGTTTGTAGCACATCTCCATTGACTTACATACAGACACTTGCCATTTACAAGTGTCAATCAAGTCAAAGACAAAGAAGAGTTACTCATCCACATTAAACGAGCAACACATGCAGTTTAAGGTTTGATAAAGCATCATGTACAATTATACATTGTAACTTTTCAAATGACTGTATACAAAAGTAATACTGTGTACAAAATACTGCATTACAAAAAGTAGAAATGTGTAATGCATAAAATAACTGTGAAAGACTGGATTAAATAAGTGCGTCAAACTCATGTTTTATAAAGTGGCAATACACACTATACTGTAACAGTTTGTTGAAATAATATTTTTTGGCGTATAAACATACAAATACAGTGTACCAAAACTTTATACAACAGATACAGTATGATATTTCTTTAATAAAAAGTAATTGCACAGTTTAAAAAAGAGAAAAACATGCTATCCTGGCATTACTTTGTATTGAGCCATATGTTAAAAATACTGTACATATAAATCTACAATAATGGATTTAACTTTTGGGAAATTAACTATTTCTTTAACATTTGTAGTGATTGGTACTGGAAGCATGTTTTGATTATGTGGCTTTCTTTATACAGACCTTTTACAGAAAAACCTAGAATAGGTGAAGTAACTTATAATACACCCATTGTTGTGTAGCTAACTAAGTGCATCCTGTCTTCATTTTGGGGACCTGCAGTACAACAGTTCCTTCCAGCACCAACTGCGGAACTCCAAAACAGATAACAAGGAATATATTAATATATATAACACTTCCGTGGGTAATTTGTTTCACAGGTCATGAAATTATTTTAAGTGTTGTTGTTTTTTTTTCTTCTACAATATGGCACATATACAGATTTGACCATTTAAATCCAAATCATAGAAGGAAAATGGCTCTTCATTAATTCTAATGGCGACCAGTGAATGATAGCGATAAATATTGTCATACAAAATGGGCCTCACGGTGCTCAAACTCCTGCAAGCGTCTGGGCCGTAGTCTCTGGTACACGGGCTTGGCCTCCTCACTGAGGTCCTCAGGGCTGGAGGTGGGGGATTGGGGCAGAGACAGAGAGGAGCCTGCAGCCTGCTGCGGACCCTCAGTGTCCTCATCCACATTGTCTTCATCCACAGAGGGCTCATCTACAGAGACCTCCAGACCCATCTCATCTTCCTCATCTTCCTCATCATCATCGTCCTCCTCTTCTTCCTCCTCTGCGCTGTTAGCTGCCTCGACACGCTTCTCTAGCACTTTGGCCTTGATCCCCGAGGGGGGTTTGTAGAAGGTTCCAGGGGGTGGCTGTAGAGTCCGGGGGGGCCTGAACGCAGTGGGCACAGGGCTGTACTCGCACACGTTCTCCTCCCTTTTCAGAGTCCTGCCCGGCCTCACTGCAATGGTGTAGGGTCTGTTGGGGTAGATGGTGCTTGTGGAAGAGGATGATGGTACAGACGTGGAGAGGCTGCTGGTCGAGTCCTCCACCTCCTTGTCTGCTGTAGGCAGGTTGGTAATGATCTTAGCTGTCCTGGGGGTGATGTCATAATGCTTGTACTGTCTGTCCCAGGTCCTACGTAACGTCCCTGTGTCGATGAACGTGCTCCGGTAGTGGCTGCTCGCCCTCGACTTTGGCTTCTCGTCCTCCGACACCTCCTCAATCGCAATGTTCCCGGCGCTCCCGGTAACGTCCTCGGTGTCCAGGTCAGCGGTGTTCCTGGCATTCCTCTCGTCCACGCCGTGGGCGGGGTTCAGGAGGCGTTCAGCAGGCATGCTCATGGGCCGGGAGACAAGCTTGGAGCGGGGGTGGCGGAGGTGGACCCGGGAAGTGGTGTGGCGGGCCCGGGTCAGACCCCTTTCCCCCCTCTCCCTCTCTCCTCCTGCTCTCTGGACCTCAGGGACGCTGCCAGACAGGAGCCCGTTGAGTTGCTCTGAGTCCTCGTCCACTACTACAGAGTAAATAGAGGACACGTCAGTTATAAAATAGCAGGGAGTGATACGGTAAAGTAGGCTATAGTATACAGTGTGTCCAGCTATAGTTTAGTAATACTGACCAGGTGCATAGTCCCTCCCATCAGGCCTGGGTTTCCCCTCTCTGACCTCGTCCATTAAATGGGTGGAGGGGATTATGGAGGAATGACGCTTATACACTTTAGAGCTCTGCTGCAATGGACAGAGGACAGGAAACAGATGGACAGAGAGGGAAAAACACAATGGAGAGAGAGAGAGAGAGAGAGAGAGAGAGAGAGGAGAGAGAGAGAGAGATGAGAGAGAGAGAGAGAGAGAGAGAGAGAGAGAGAGAGAGGAGAGAGAGAGAGAGAGAGAGAGAGAGAGGAGAGAGAGAGAGAGAGAGAGAGAGAGAGAGAGAGAGAGAGAGAGAGAGAGAGAGAGAGAGAGAGAGAGAGAGAGAGAGAGGAGAGAGAGAGAGAGAGAGAGAGAGAGAGAGAGAGAGAGAGAGATAGAGAGAGTCAGTAATCACTACTGTTTCAGTCAGTAGTAGTAGCTAGATCTGTAACATACGGATTGTGAGGTACACTACATGGCCAAAAGTATAAGGACAACCCTTCAAATTAGTGGATTTGGCTATTTCAGCCATACCCTTTGCTGACAAGTGTATAACATTGAGCACACAGTCATGCAATCTCCACAGACAAACAGTAGAATGGCCTTACTGAAGAGCTCTGTGACTTTCAACGTGGCACCGTCATATGATACCACCTTTCCAACAAGTCAGTTTGTCAAAGCTGCCCTGGTCAACTGTAAGTGCTGTTGTGAAGTGGAAAAGTCTAGGAGCAACAACGGCTCAGCCACAAAGTGGTAGGCCACACAAGCTCACAGAACGGGACCACTGAGTGCTGAAGCACGTAAAAATAATCTGTCCTCGGTTGCAACACTCACTACCGAGTTCCAAACTGCCTCTGGAAGCAACGTCAGCACAATAACTGTTTGTCGGGAGCTTCATGAAATGGGTTTCCATGGCCGAGAAGCCACACACAAGCCTAAGATCACCATGCGCAATGCCAAGCGTCGGCTGGAGTGGTGTAAAGCTCGCCGCCATCGGACTCTGGAGCAATGGAAATTAATTATCTGGAGTGATGATTCACGCTTCACCATCTGGCAGTCCGACGAACGAATCTGGGTTTGGCGGATGCCAGGAGAACGCTACCTGCCCCAATGCATAGTGCCAACTGTAAAGTTTGGTGGAGGGGGAATAATGGTCTAGGGCTGTTTTTCATGGTTTGGGCTAGGCCCCTTAATTCTAATGAAGGGAAATCTTAACGCTACAGCATACAGTGACATTCTAGACGATTCTGTGCTTCCAACTTTGTGGCAACCTGTTTCAGCATGACAATGTCCCCTTGCACAAAGCGAGGTCCATACAGAAATGGTTTGTCGAGATCGGTGTGGAAGAACTTGACTGGCCTGCACAGAGCCCTAACCTCAACCCCACCTTTGGGATGAATTGAAACACCGACTGCGAGCCAGGCCTAATCGGCCAACATCAGTGCCCGACCTCACTAATGCTCTTGTGGCTGAATGGAAGCAAGTCCCCGCAGCAATGTTCCAACATCTAGTGGAAAGCCTTCCCAGAAGAGTGGAGGCTGTTATAGCAGCAAAGCGTGGACCAACTCCATATTAATGCCCATGATTTTGGAATGTTCGACGAGCAGGTGTCCATATACTTTTGGCCATAGTGTATTATAGTCAGTGTTGAGGTTAATCATATTTCTATTGACTTCTATTTTAATATGGGATCAGACAAGTCACTCACCTCCTTAACATCTACCAGAGACTTGGAGTGTCTGCTGAGAAGCTGCTCCTTCTCCTGAGGGGTGAGGCGGGGATTAGAGTCCTGACCCTTCAGAGGAGAGCCCTCCCCAGAGGGGCCTGGTGGGCCCTGGGGCCGTGGCAGGGGGCTAAGGGGGGCATCAAAGATCATCTGGTAGTGTCTGATGAGGAGCTCCACAATGAGGGCCTGGTAGGGGTAGTCCACCAGGGAGGACAGGGACACCTCGGCGTCTGTCTGTCTGGGTTTGATGAGCGTGGGGCCGAAGATGATACCCAGGTTACTGGCTGTCATCTTGTTCTCCTCCGCCTGCTCGGTCACCCTACAGGGGTGAGGAAGGATGAAATATGAAGGTGGACTTCTGGTTCATTGTTACTGCTGTTGCAGGTTTTTGTTGTTACTTTGTGGGACTTGTGTGTTTTAAGTTGTGTATGTGTATTTACAGGGTTGTTTTCGGACTTGAGATCCGCTGACTTAACTCAAAGTGTCCCATTGACATCAATAAATTATTTAGGTGAAAGTGAGAGTTGTGAGCGCTTGTCAACTCATCTATATTCTCTGAATAGATTCCGTACCTGTGCAGGTGTTGGATGAGGAACTGCAGGGTCTTGTAGTGGGCCGTTGGCAGCTGTCTCAGAAGGTCTTTGATCTTGAAGAGGACCCGGTTGAGCTCCACGCTGACCTGCGGCGGGGTCAGGGAGACGGGGCTGACCCTGGACGCCTCCACCTCGTCCACAATGATGTTCTGGCTCTCCTTGGCCAGGCCGATGAAGTCGTTGTAAAAACGGAACAGGATGAGAGGCTCTGGAAGCTACAGGGAGAGAAAATAAACATGGAAGTTAATTTTAAACTGGAATAACAAAAATATGAAGACAAATATACAACAGACAGGACTGGAGACAAAGAAAGAAGCATTTGGGAATATAAACTAGCAATGAATGAAGAGAAGGAAGATAGGTAAATATTATTGGGCTAGCGTGCAGTCTGTCTGACGTACTCTGTAACCAGCAACTATCTTATCCTGAAGGATTCTGTGTGTATGTGTGTGAGACCCACCTGTCTCAGGTAAAGTTTGAGCACGTTGCTGATGTCATGAGGGTAAAGGTCAGATAGCTCCACTAGGTCCTTGCCGTTCTCAAACGCCTGACAGAGCTTCTCCACACGAGACTTGGCCCCGTTCACACGGTAGATCCCCTGGAAAACCAAGACACAACACAGCAGCCCATTTTATTATCCTAAAAAACATTATTTAGCTGCAAAAAAGAGAAATATTCAATTTTTTTAAAACAGGGGTGGATGACGTCTGAAACAATAGAGAATATTTGCCAAACAAGCATGCACTATAGCTAGGCTACATAATCTTACTTTAAAAAGCTAGCATAATGTTACCTTGATGTCCAGTGCTCTATTCTCTATCTCTGAGGTACACTTCCTGATGATGAAAGGGATTCCATCTGGGTTGTTCCTAGCTGCCTGGGTGAAGTCAATACCAAAGAGGTGCAGTCTACCCTGGAGTTTCTTATGACCACATTGGATGGCCAGAGTCTCCAAACACTTCTTATGGCAGGCCAGGGAGCACTGGGAAACAGCAGAGGAGTCAAATAGTGAATATCCATGTCAGCTAGCAATAATACTGTATATATATATGCCACTTAGCAGATGCTTTTATCCAAAGTGACTTACAGTACAGTGAGTGCATATATTTTAGTAAGTGTATGTGATCCCTGTGGGAATTGAACCCACGACCTTGACGTTGCTAGCACCCCACTCTCACAGAGCCACACATGACCACAGTGTTACATAATCGGCTAAATAACCATTCCCCTCAAGTAACCATCTTTCACTGTCCTGTTCCAATGTATCCAAATATGAAGGTTTCCATAAATATGTAATGTAACTCTATCTAAAATAAGCAGAGCTGAGAGAACATTCTAACAAGAGGATAGTACAGGCTCCAAGAGGGTAACAAAAGGTATTTGGTTTCCGCTGCATGTCCCCTTTCAATGAGTCCAAATACCTAGTGCTGGATGATGGAGAGGTCACTCTAAATGACAACTGATGGTCTGTGGACTCTCATGCAGCCCCTGTGTGGCTACTTGTGATCAACAGTCTCTTTCCTATTGGGGCTAATAGACCAGTATGTCTTATTTGGTTACTTACTGTACCCAAAATCACATTTTGCTCTACCTGAAGTACCCCTTCATGTTCAACTGATCATTAGGCCTATGGTCTTCTGAGTCTTTCCAATTCCCCCCTGTGGATAGGCCAGGTACTTCCAGGGGTAGAGCACCCCAGATTGAAAACCACTGTCCTCACCTCCTCACACTCAGCCCCATGGAAGACCACCAGACTATCACACTCTCTGCACTTGGACAGGGCCCTCAGCTTCCTCAGCTTGTGTGTCTGGGCTGCCTTCGACATCTGGGTGTTACGGAACGGACCTGGGGAACTGGCTGTCTCTATCACCATCTCACTTAGACCTAGGGGAGAGCAGATATGGAGAGGAGGAGAGAGAGAGAGAGAGAGAGAGAGAGAGAGAGAAGAGAGAGAGAGAGAGAGAGAGAGAGAGAGAGAGAGAGAGAGAGAGAGAAGAGAGAGAGAGAGAGAGAGAGAGAGAGAGAGAGAGAGAGAGAGAGAGAGAGAGAGAGACAGAGAGAGAGACAGAGAGAGAGAGACAGAGAGAGAGACAGAGACGAGAGAGACAGAGAGAGAGAGAGAGAGAGAGAGAGAGAGAGAGAGAGAGAGAGAGAGAGAGAGAGAGAGAGAGAGGGGGGGAGAGAGAGAGAGAGAGAGAGAGGCGGGGGGGAGAGGGAGAGAGAGAGAGCGAGAGAGGGAGAGAGAGAGAGGGAGAGAGAGAGAGAGAGAGAGAGAGAGAGAGAGAGAGAGAGAGAGAAAGAGAGAGAGAGACAGAGAGAGAGAGAGAGAAAGAGAGAGAGAGAGAGAGAGAGAGAGAGAGAGAGAGAGGAGAGAGAGAGAGAGAGAGAGAGAGAGAGAGAGAGAGAGAGAGAGAGAGAGAGAGAGAGAGAGAGAGAGGGGGGAGAGAGGAGAGAGAGAGAGAGAGCGAGAGCGGGAGAGAGAGAGAGAGAGAGAGAGAGAGAGAGAGAGAGAGAGAGAGAGAGAGAGAGAGAGAGAGAGAGAGAGAGAGAGAGAGACAGTATCATCTCCATTAACACCATCACTGGTCCAAATGTTGTTTTACTCAGTGAGCGTAATAATAATTAATAATAATAATTTAGGTGGGTGTGTATGCAAAACTCCATTGTTTAGCTGGAATGGAATGTTTGTATACTGTATGTTTGACTGCGATATGTGGTTGTAACACCTAGTTATCTTAAGATTAATACACTAACTGTAAGTCGCTCTGGATATGAGCATCTGCTAAATGACTAAAATGTCAAATGTATAGTGCCTTCAGAAAGTATTCACACCCCTTGACTTTTTCCGCATTTTGTTGTGTTAAAGCCGGAATTTAAATTGAGATTTTGTGTCACTGGCCTACACACAATATCCCATAATGTCAAAGGAGAATGATGTTTCTAGAAATGTTAGCAAATTAATTAAAAATGAAAAGCTGAAATGCCTTCAGTCAATAAGTATTCAACCCCTTTGTTATGGCAAATAAGTTCAGGAGTATAAATTTGCTAAACAAATCACATAAGTTGCACGGACTCACTCTGTGTGCAATAATAGTGATTAACATGATTTTTTAATGACTACCTCATCTCTGTACCCCACACATACAATTATCTGTAAGGTCCCTCAGTCGAGCAGTGAATTTCAAACACAGATTCAACCACAAAGACCAGGGAGGTTTTCCAATGCCTCGCAAAGAAGGGCACCTATTGGTAGATGGGTAAAAATAAATAAAGCAGACATTGAATATCCCTTTGAGCACGGTGAAGCTATTAATTACACTTTGGATGATGTATCAATACAACCAGTCACAACAAAGATACAGGCGTCCTTCCTAACTCAGTTGCCAGAGAGGAAGGAAACCGCTCAGGGATTTCATGAGGCCAATGGTGACTTTGAAACAGTTTAATGGCTGTGATAGGAGAAAACTAAGGATGGATCAGCAACATTTTAGTTACTCTACAATACTAACTAAATGACAGAGTGAAAAGAAGGAAGGAAGCCTGTACAGAATAAAAAATATTCCAAAACATGCAATAAATAAAAACAGCTACAAATGTGGCAAAGAAATGAACTTTATGTCCTGAACACAAAGTGTTATGTTTGAGGCAAATCCAATACAACACATCACTGAGTACCACTCTTCATATTTTGAAGCATGGGTTGGCTGCATCATGGTATGGGTATGCTTGTCATCGGCACGGACTAGGGAGTTTGTTAAGATAAAAAGAAAAGAAATAGAGCTAAGCACAGGCAAAATCCTAGAGGAAAACCTGCTTCAGTCTGCTTTCCAACAGACTCTGGGAGACAAATTCACCTTCCAGCAGTACAATAACTTAAAACACAAGGCCAAATATACACTGGAGCTGCTTACCAAGACAACATTGAATGTTCCTAAGTGGTCTAGTTACAGATTTGACTTAAATCGGTTTGAAAATCTATGGCAAGACTTTAAAATGTTTGTCTAGCAATGCTAAACAACCAACTTGACAGAGCTTGAAGAATGTAAAACATGATCATTGTATAATCCAGGTGCTCTTAGAGACTTAAAGTTAGCAGACACTCTTATTCAGAGCAGCTTACAGGAGCAATTAGGGTTAAGTGCCTTGTACAAGGGCACATCGACAGATTTATCATCTAGTCGGCTCGGGTATTCAAACCAGCGACCTTTTCGGTCACTGGCCCAACACTCTTAACCGCTAGGTTACATGCCGCCACTTACTCAGCAAGACACAGCTGTAATCGTTGCCAAAGGTGATTCTAACATGTTTTGACTCAGGGGTGTGGATACTTATGTACATTTGATATTTCTATATTTCATTTTCATTAAAGTTGCACAAAATTCTCAAAACATGTTTTCACTTTGTAATGATGGGGTATTGTGTGTAGATGGGTGAGAACAAAACATTTATTTAATCCATTTTGAATTCAGGCTGTAACACAACAAATGTGGAATAAGTCAATGTGTATGAAAACTTTCTGAAGGCACTGTAAATGTTTTACATACAGATCTCATTACTGTATTGATTAATAGTTTTTATGTTGATTTCACAAATGTATCATTTGTACAGCTCTTTATAAAAAATGTAGTTATTTGTTACATTTGACTGTGTAAAACCTAGTAGTACTAATTATTTATCTGAGAGTGAGGCAGATATATAGAATTTAGCAAAAAAACATGATTATTTGTCTCTCTGAAATGAAACCATCAATGATACATTTCAAACAAATACATGTCTGTCATTAAACAACCCCATGCCATGATTAGATACACACCAATCTTGTTCATAAGATCTTTAAACAATAAAAGCTAATTTACCCAAATATCAGAAAATGTATATATAGCATTTTGGAAAGAAGATCTTCACATGTACAAATGTTATTAATACGCATGTGTGCCATTGGAAATGTGTTTTTTGCATATCCAACTCCCCCTGAGACACCCTCTGAGAGTGAGGTCACGGCCAGGGTCTGCCATTATCAACAGTGACCCTGGAACAATAAGAGTTGAGTGCCTTGCTCAAGGGCACATCGGTAGATTTGTTCACCTTGGAGATTCAAACTAGCAACCTTTACTGGACTAATGCTCTAACCGCTAGGCTACCTTTGTATTGCTGCTGAAGAGATTATTGCTCCAAATGAGACTGTCATAACACATTCTGAACTGTTACAATATACTCTTATGACATTTCAAGCATTACCAACTGTTTTACCACACACACACATCTTCCCTGAACTCAAATCCAAGAGGCTTTATTGACATGGAAAGTGTTACCACATACTTTTGCCAAAGCAAACATATAGAATCATATCAAATTACTGAACTATCTGACTCACCGTTGTCTGATGGCGAGGGCGGCTCTCTCTCGTCCAGGTCATCAGCTGATGACATGGTTCCCGTGAGGGGGGGTTCTGGGTAATCTCCTCTTGAAGTCACCTGAGGCAGGAGCCAGTGAACACACAAAATATTCTCATAGTACAATACAACTGTCTAGCTACTCAGTACTACTGTCCACTGTCCACTGTCTAACTGAGGCCTGGTCTAGTAGTAATAGTAATTGTATGCAGTATGCACGCATGACTGTAAGTCGCTTTGGACAAAAGCGTCTGCTAAATGGCATATATTATGTTATTATATATTATATTTATTAGTAGATCCTTGGTTTTAGGTGGTTATCTCAGAGTGTCTGCTCCTTTCTAGCAATAGCTTCAAGCCTTGCTTGGTATGAACTGAGCGACTGTCAAAAGAGTCCAGCTATTATAACACAGGACCCTCCAATGGCAAGAGGTCAGGAGACCAACAGGGGACCACCCACGAGGCATTCTGGGTGATTCATACCTCCATTCAACGATCAATCCCTCTGGTTGATCCCTTATTGTTCTGATAATGGCCTGGACAGAGGCCAATCTCTTGTGATAGGGCACATTTCCCACATTTCTCCAGACATTGGGGCACTTTGGAAATATAAGAATGAACTGACTGGCTAGATGGCAAACTCTCATTCCAATCGTTCTAGATTCGTATGAGTCCAAAAGTGCTAACGAGTCAGATTGCTTAATCCAGTTAAATTAATTCTAACTAGTCAAATAAAACATCTCACTCTGGAACGCTTGTTTTGTATGATTATAACATGATTGTAACACTATAATTAAGTTGAGGAAACATACCATAACACTCAATGAAAAACAAACAGACTATTAGATAATAAACATAAACAACACCAGAATAACACAAAACTCCAGAAAATGTTACTGTTAAACCTGCTTCACATTCCTGTGTTATTTACACAGCCTGTAGACCACATCCCTCTCTAAGGTATTATAGAGAC
The DNA here is from genome assembly GCA_036851935.1 of Coregonus suidteri. NCBI lineage: Eukaryota > Metazoa > Chordata > Actinopteri > Salmoniformes > Salmonidae > Coregonus > Coregonus suidteri. The sequence goes on along the minus strand of JAGTTL010000688.1, from coordinate 5,831 downwards.
ACCTTCAGGACTCAGGCATGTTCCCACTGTTAGTCTGTCTGTCTCTGTGTCTTGTTATTGTATTTTTTTCGTTTGTCTCTGTCACGTCAAGGAGGGAGGCTGATATGACATAACAAGAACCATCAATCAATTCCTTTCAACAGTGTGATAAGGCAGACAGGGTGTAGTGCTGGTTGGTGCAGGTGTTTGAAGGTGGCTGCCAAGCCAATGGATAGGAAGGTTGTGTGGAGATATAGCCTGGGCTAGGAAGGGTGCTTAGTGGTTAAGAGTGTTGTGCCAGTAACTTGGTCCAATCCCCGAACCCCGAATAGGTGAAAAATCTGTCGATGTGCCCTTGAGCAAGGCACTTAACCCTAATTGCTCCTGTAAGTCGCTCTGGATAAGAACGTCTGCCTAAAATGACTAAAATGTAAAAAATGTAAATGTATATAGGGAGGAGGAGGGTGGATAGATGGGGCATTACCTGGGCTGGCTGTGGGGGAGTCCATGGATCGGGACTCACTGCTGCCTCCGGCGCTCTCTGAGTCACTGCACATCCCCCCGCCCTGACTACCCGTTCCCCAGGGTCGGAACGGGCCCTGGATCCTCAGAGCTGTAACACACAATAGGAAATACTCATTCTGCATCTGTTACTGTACTCTTCCAACACATTTGCATTTACTGAATCATACATAACCAAAAATAATTTATATTTAGTTATTGAAACATTTTAAACAAAATGAATACACTTGTACCTATTTAGAAATTCAGCTCATTCAAATTCAGTCAAGGAAACAGGGACTAGACTGGCTAATTGCATCCTCATTGATAAAGGCATAATGAGTGGGTTATGTGTGGGATAGAGGACCACATTAATTCAGTATCAAGTGGTTTACATGGAAACACTTGATAATCACAAAAAGGAGATCATCATCCCATAGACCTCTGTACACATCAAATGAATACAAACAAAATTATTTATCATGAATGAGTTGATTATGTAAGCATTCATTTAACATTCAAAACTTGTTTTTTTTTCTCAATGCCTATGAGGACCTGGATATGAAGAAGATAGAGATTACCAAACTGTGATAGCAATTCAACATCTACCACAAATTATGACAGGGGGAAGTTTTGCCTACTAAAAAAACTATTTGGGGTATAGTCTTAATTTGGCCTGCAGTGAAGTTAGAGATGTGTCTATCAGTGTCATGAGCTGATCTGAAAGAGATGGGATGAGTGTGAGAGTGTATGTGAGAGCGTGTGTGAGAGCGTATGTGAGGGTGTGTGTGAGAGTATGTGTGAGGGTGTGTGTGAGAGTGTGTGTGAGTGTGTGTGGGGGTGTGTGAGAGAGTGTGTGAGGGTGTGAGAGAAGTGTGTGTGAGGGTGTGTGAGAGAGTGTGTGAGGGTGGTGTGTGAGAGAGTGTGTGTGAGGGTGTGTATGAGTGTGTGAGGGTGTGTGTGAGGAGTGTGTGTGAGAGAGTGTGTGTGAGAGGTGTGTGTGAGGGTGTGTGAGAGTGTGTGTGAAGGTATGTGTGTGTGTCCCTGAATGATAGACAGTCAGATGAGGACAGGGCTAATCTCAAAGCACTGGATCAACTTGGAAGCTTCCAGACTCACTCACACCAACACAAGTACAACACACACACACTCTCTCTATCTCTCGCTCACATTATTCCAAGATATGTGTTCATATCTCCCTAATTTACCTCACACCGCTGCACATGGACTTGGTACTGGTATCCTGTGTATATAGCCAAGTTATCATTACTCATTGTGTATTTATTATTATTATGTATTTTTACTTTTCTATTATTTCTCTATTTCTTTTCTCTCTGCATTGTTGGGATGGGCCCGTAAGAAAGCATTTCACTGTACGTTTACACCTGTTGTTTACAAAGCATGTGACAAATACAATTTGATTTTGATTTGATCTCTCTTTGTGTATGCTTTAAAAGAATAGTGAGTATTTTCATCCCTTCCTCTTGTTGTTTATTAACCTGTATTATAGGATCACAGGCCTCACCAGAAACCCTCATGTATTTCTCCGTAAACTACTAGGCTACCACTAGACTACCTTGGATGTCGGCGCTGCTGTTGGACCGTCTCTCAGAGATCTTGGTGGGCCCGTGTGTGGGACCGGGCTCTCCACCTCGTCGGTCCCCAGGAAGTCCCCCAGAGGTGACGGACATCTGAGACAGGTTACCATGGGAACTGTGGGCACTGCAGTGGGTGCTGCTCAACGAACCGCTTAGCGAGGGGCACCTGGGAGGAGGGGGAGATAGGGAAGAGTTAAGATTAACATTACATCTCACATTATAGGCTTCAAACATAGAGATTATCCAGTGTCTTGTGAGGGTACTGTAATCAATCAACATGAACTCACATGGATGGATCCATAGCCTTTACATACATAATCACCAAATTCAATAGATGAGAAAGGAAATTGATTAATCCCATCAACATCAATATAAACCTTAAATTAACATCCCAATCAACATGACCATTCGCATATGTGGAAATTGATAACGGACTAATGGATCTAAAAACCAATGGACACTCCTATAAGGACGTGCATATGGGCAGTCTATAAGATATAGGTCTATAATTAACCCCTGCTTCCCCTCCCTGTCACCCCACTTCTTTGATCAGTGGGCAGGATTGGGAGAAGTAAACAAACCAAGAACAAAGCATCTACGTCTACACTCTGTGTCACTACGTACACCATTACACAAGCAGAGTCTATGACGACCACTCATGAAAATAATTTTTTGTATGAAGTTAAGAAGGGTGCAGTGGGCAAACTTGTGCTTATTTCATATCTGTATACGACTCAACAAAAAAGTTGAACAATTTAGATTGGTGTTTCAGTCATAAGGCATGGCCTGAATAGCATTATGAAAACAGAGTTTTCCCCTTCCCCCTACCCCCTTTTCTTCACCCCCCATCCCCCCCTCTCTCTTTCTCTTTCCCATGACCAGTCACTACCTCAGGAAGTCCTGCAGACCAAACTCAATTGTGTTCCCTCTCTAAAACAATCTCTCTCTCTCTCTCTCTCAATTATTCCATCTGCTAATACAATCCTGCTCTCCCAGTCACTCCTTCTCTCAGCAAATCACTAAATGAGTATCTATGCATAGTCACTTTACCCCTACCTACATGTACAAATTACCTCAACTAACCTGTACCCCCGCACATTGACTTCAGTACTGGTACCCCCCTGTATATAGCCTCATAAAAATCACTTTAGTTTATTTAGTTAATATTTTCTTAACTACATTTTCTTAAAACTGCATTGTTGGTTAAGGGTTTGTAAGTAAGCATTTCACAGTAAGGTCTACACCTGTTGTATTCGACGCATGTGACAAATAAAAAAATGTGATTTGATTTGATAAATATAATACTATTCTCCACAAGGCTTTTTCTCTCAAAACAGTAACTCTTTCAAAACACAATCTTCCTGCTCTCCCACAGAGAGTAACTCACTCATTTGTTCAGATAATGGCACTCATAGAGATCTCAATCCTAGTTATGATGATGCTTCACACGTTTTTAGGCACACACACACACTCTATTTATGTTTAAGGATCAGAGAGTGAGTTTAAACCGAAGTAGTAGGATAAGCAAAATCACAGCATCCATCCAGTGTTTCCCCTCACCCTGCGTTGTTACATTGTGAGACGGTGGCATCGAAGGAGTAGGACTCCACCCCTGGGTCTGTCTGACTGGGCAGGAAGACTCCTGACGAAGCCAATGTATCGCTGACCCGGCTCGTACAGCTTGGCGCTCTCACACAGAGACTGGGGTTGACGGGTAGAGACACAACCTGGGCCTGCTGGAGCTGGAACCAGTTCACTGTCACCTGGGGAGACATACACACAGATAAAGCCCATTAGATACAGCACCCCTAAAATTAGGACTGAGTTCTATTTTTATGAGACAGTATCTACACTAGACAGAATGTCCAAAGATGGCCATAGTAGATAGTACTATATTACTACAGTGAGGGAAAAAAGTATTTGATCCCCTGCTGATTTTGTATGTTTGCCCACTAACAAAGAAATGATCAGTCTATAATTTTAATGATAGGTTTTATTTGAACAGTGAGAGACAGAATAACAACAACCAAAAATCCAGAAAAAACGCATGTCAAAAAGTGTTATAAATTGATTTGCATTTTAATGAGGGGAAAATACTATTTGACCCCTCTGCAAAACATTACTTAGTACTTGGTGGCAAAACCCTTGAGGGCAATCACAGAGGTCAGACGTTTTCTTGCAGTTGGCCACCAGGTTTGCACACATCTCAGGAGGGATTTTGTCCCACTCCTCTTTGCCAGTTGCAGATCTTCTCCAAGTCATTAGGTTTCGAGGCTGACGTTTGGCAACTCGAACCTTCAGCTCCCTACTCCACAGATTTTCTATGGGATTAAGGTCTGGACACTGGCTAGGCCACTCCAGGACCTTAATGTGCTTCTTCTTGAGCCACTCCTTTGTTGCCTTGGCCGTGTGTTTTGGATCATTGTCATGCTGGAATACCCATCCACGACCCATTTTCAATGCCCTGGATGAGGGAAGAAGGTTCTCACCCAAGATTTGACGGTACATGGCCCCGTCCATCGTCCCCTTTTGATGCGGTAAAGTTGTCCTGTCCCCTTAGCAGAAAAACCCCCCAAAGCATAATGTTTCCACCTCCATGTTTGACGGTGGGGGATGGTGTTCTTGGGGTCATAGGCAGCATTCCTCCTCCTCCAAACACGGCGAGTTTTGAGTTGATGCCAAAGAGCTCGATTTTGGTCTCATCTGACCACAACACTTTCACCCAGTTCTCATCTGAATCATTCAGATGTTCATTGGCAAATTTTCAGACTGGCATGTATATGTGCTTTCTTGAGCAAGGGGGACCTTGCGGGCGCTGCAGGATTTCAGTCCTTCACGGTGTAGTGTGTTACCAATTGTTTCTTGGTGAATATGGTCCCAGCTGCCTTGAGATCATTGACAAGATCCTCCCGTGTAGTTCTGGGCTGATTCCTCACCGTTCTCATGATCATTGCAACTCCACGAGGTGAGATCTTGCATGGAGCCCCCAGGCAGAGAGAGATTGACAGGTCTTTGTTTTTTCTTCCATTTGCGGTCTTGTAGCCCATTCCAGCCTTGTGTAGAGTTCTACAATCTTGTCCCTGACATCCTTGGAGAGCTCTTTAGTCTTGGCCATGGTGAAGAGTTTGGAATGTGATTGATTGATTGCTTCTGTGGGCAGGTGTTCTTTTATACAGGTAACAAGCTGAGATTAGGAGCACTCCCTTTAAGAGTGTGCTCCTAATCTCAGCTCGTTACCTGTATAAAAGACACCTGGGAGCCAGAAATCTTTCTGATTGAGAGGGGGCAAAATACTTATTTCCCTCATTAAAATGCAAATCAATTTATAAAAATTTTCACATGCGTTTTTTCTGGATTTTTTTTGTTGTTATTCTGTCTCTCACTATTCAAATAAACCCTACCATAAAAATTATAGACCAGGGGTGTCAAACGTCCGGCCCGCGGGCCGTATCAGGCCCGGCAAACGGGTTTTAAACCCGGCCCGCGAGATGATAAAAAAAAAAAAAAGGGGGTTTTTTTAAAATATTTTTGTAAAGTATAAAAATGCGCTGCAATTTTTTCAATAAAATAAAATGCTGTTCCAATTGCGTCCATTGGGTGGCGCAATAGCAATTGTGTTAAGCAAGCAAACTGTTTATACCGGGGCAGAGCAAGTAGTTCAAGCACGTTGCAGCCAATGACTACTTTGTTTTTCCCGCGGATATTTATTACGGCTTCTACTTTTTAACCATTATGTCGCCACTATGTTGAGTC